>CALYKY020000073.1:0-146622 GCA_944739405.2 Euclidia mi
TCAACAGGTTTAATTATAGCCAGGTTCCATTAACGTGCTTATAACACAAGTAATACAAGCAGGTAAACTGATTGAGCAGGTCATCAAGGCCCGTCAATCACACGATTGCCCACCGATTGCCTATTAGACCTCCATAATGTATCGCTGTGTTGCTGACACTATTATAGGACGATGGGCCTTTCATTGTTTTTTCATATTATGTATTAAACTCGTTGATTTAATACGCGACGAAAATAGGTAGACTGTGCGTTATCAATATATTTTTGTCCATTTTTCTTCCTGTCCAATATGAACGCGATAAAACAAAAAATAAGGAACGGTTTTTTTGTAAGGTTTCAAACCAATAGATGGAGTGATTCTTGGTTTTGATGGACTCACGGGCGAGGTCTATTTTTGATAGTATAAGCCTTCATCAAAATGCGTTCGGTAGATTTGCGTGAAAGAGTAACATATATCCATAGGTCCTGGACTGCTTCCGTGGTCCACTGGATAGCGTTTTGGAGGTCCCGGGTTCGATTCCCGGGTCGGGCAAAAGTGTTACTGGGTTTTACCGAATTCTCAGTAGCAGCACGGAGTCTGGTGATGTGCCCGGTAACGGCAATAGACTCGCACCCTATTACGTGGGACCTAAAAATTTATATATATTACACCTCTGCCTACCCCTTCGGGGATACAGGCGTGAGTCTATAAAAAAAACCTATACGTACATCTATCCACCCATACTCACAAACTTTAGCAGGCTATAAAGGTTGATTTAAGTAGTTAATTCGCACATGTCTGTGTGAATGACACTGATATTCTCATTTAGGGTTCTTTGCATAACTATCAAAGGTGCTAGCTAGAAGTTTTTTAATTGGCGTATCTTGCCGGATTCTTCTCTATAGACCTATCCACGTAAAGTTTGAACCCACAAAAAGTATATCTTTCAATTCAGTAAATTGTCCGTTATTGTCTTTCTTGCATTATCCCGGCAGCAGTCTTTCGTCTTGGAGTCCAGTGTCCGTTTTTTAGTCTAACCAGATTTTAAAGAATATATGTAGGTACTTAGCTATAGAACAATTGACGTCTGACCTCAGTAACCTAGTTGGATATTTTATGGTTAAGATCAGTAGCAATTAATACAGATTTACATAGAAGCGCAGTTCTTAAGGATTTCGAATCACCAGTTTTGTTTGTAGTTGGCGCCGTAGACGGCTCTGGCGTCGTTCTCCGTCTCTCTTGCTTTAGCAGTTAAGATACACTCGAGGAACGCTCGTCTCTCTTGCTCTCGTAGAGACAGCTGTCACAGCGTGACTGCCACGCCGCCAAACGGCAATTTGGGTCACAGAAAGTTTGTCTTCAGAGCGCCCATAGGAAATGCGCCTCTATGTAATCTGAGCTCTTTGTCAGTAAGTATCAGGAATTAATACGGACCCTTAGTATTGACTGTCAAAGATCTTCATGGCAGCCGGGACTGACGGTTTAACTTGCACTCCGAAGCTGGGGGCAAAAGTTAGTGGGCTGTGGGTTCAAATCTGAATCCTCTACTAGTGTCAACATTGAACTATCAATATACATATATATATAGATAGTTAGAATCATGAGCGTGGTGAGGGACTCAACAGCACAAGATACAAAAAACTTTGCTCTCGTGTAGCACACATAACTTTTCACCACAGCAGTGAGAACACATATTACTTAGGAGACATAGAAATGAACAGGAATAGATTGAATTCTGCATAATCACTTGTTGATTTAACTCTTCTGGTGTTAAAGTACAGTCATCATCGCTAGTTTCACTCATCTTTTTAGATTATTTTATATATTAATATAATTTAACACGTTACGCTATACCTACTGTATCAGCATCAGCGAAATTTTTATTCCCGCTACTTTTTTAAATCGCGTTTTAATACCGCGTCCCTGATGTTTATTTTTCAAATGTATCATTGTTGTAATTCTAAATAAAAATGTATTGGTTAAATACTAATTTTATACTATTCATTAGACTTATTTTTATTAAAATCCAATAATAAATTAAACACGTAAACGATAACATATAAAAAAAAGTAATTTCTTTTTTACAAATATCTTTTTTTTTTGCGTTGCCGTAGGTGTTTTCTTTGAGGTCGAATTCCATTATTGAATTTCGAATTCGAAGGGGTTTGCTTTTCACTCACTTTTTATATGCATGTGAAAGAGACAGAGCACAGTAAAATTCGAATGTTTCAAATTTGTGGCTGAACAATGTCAATTCGTGGCAGTGAAGATTGAAAAATTAAAAAGCTACTTTGCCTCACGCTCGAATCAAAATCGCGTTTTGTTCACTGTTGTCTCGCAGCAAAAGCGGCATGTTTGAGCTGCTGTGGTAAAAAGAAAATTTACTACAACGCGTCAAAAAATTCCTCCGCAACGCTGTCGGTTGGTAGCGTGCCCAGAAGGCTGGCAGCATTGCCACGTTGAATGGCAATGCTTAATCTTTCTGCAAAATATAAACCAGCCTTCTGGTCACAGGAAGCGTCGAACAGTCTTTAAACTATCAATAATTGTTTGTTTTTAGAAAATGCTACCCGAGAAAAGAACACAGGACTACCCGATAGGCTTTAAATAACGTGTCTCAGAATTCAGCCAATTTCGCGAGTGATTAAAACCTCATTTGTCAAATTGATCACATTGTTATTGATAAATCATATAAATGGATACAGTCCACGATGTCATTATTGTTATCGCTGCGAAAATTAAATGCCACTGATAATTAATTACCGACATTATGGAGCTATATATTTGGCAAGACCTATTTATAAAAGCCATGCGAAATAACACAACAAAAATTTAGGTGTTCCAGACATATTTTGTAGTCCATAGATATTGAGCCTCTAAGAATGTTCTTAAAAGTACCTACTAGTAGAAAAGTATACCTAAGTAAAGTATCTACATAGGTATAGTAAGGTATCACACTTTAGAATCTTTAGATGTTTGTAATTGCCATGAAAATAAAGAGTAGGTACAATTTTACCCGAACCGCCAAGTGACCCTACTTATCTACTACAATAGGCTAGTTGACGAAAACAATTTTATAAGTCCGTCCTTTAGATTATTCAAAAATAAGCGATACGTATTTTTTATTTGTAAATTAAACCAAAAATGACCAAGATATAGCTCATTAAAGTTACGTATAACGTCACGCCGTGCTGCATTTTTTCGCACTTGGTGACGTCACACGTAACTTTAATGGGCTATATCTTTGTTATTGAAGACGTTATGAAGACGTTTTACAGCGTATAAAATGTAATAGTAAAAAAATAGTAGTATGTGGTGACTTTAATGTCAATTTATTGGAAGTATCGCCTTTAAGTGGAAGATTGATAAATTTATTTAAATCTTTTAATTTAAACTATTTATTTTTTGAACCAACTAGAGTAACCGCTACTTCTTCAACTTGTCTAGATAATATTTTTAGTGATGTTACTGCGTCAAGCACTGTAATCCTTGACGAGCTCTCGTCTGATCACTGTGGACAGTTAGCCAAGTTTGTTAGTTACTCCAGCAAGATCTCGTCACAAATCACCTGCAGACCTATCACAAACGCTCGTTGTAATTCGTTCAAAAACAAAATACTATCCAGTGTGAACTCCTCAATTTTAAAATACACCAACCCCGATGTTTTATATGAGTCGCTTTTTACAGTTGTCAAGGACGCTTTCAAAAATGTATTTAAAGAAAAAACTGTAGAAATAGGTAGCAATAAAAGATTTAATGAGTGGGCCACTACTGGTATACATGTGAGTAGAGCTAAATTATATGAATTATATGCTATAAAATCCTACAATTTTAATCCACAGTTTATTGAATACGTTAAAAAATATTCAAAATTATTTAAGAAAGTCTGTTTTATAGCAAAATCCATGTTTTTGAGTAACAAAATAAAGCAATCGGATAACAAAGTTAAAACTACTTGGAAAGTTATTAACGAACAAACTGGCAAAATTAGAATTAATAACAATAAGTTTGAATTGAAGTTTGACACTAAAATTGTACGCGAAGATGAAGATGTAGCTCAAGAATTTAATAATTATTTTTCGCACATACCGTTATCCGTTACGAAGGGTTTAGATGCTTCTTCTAGTGTAGCTGCAACATATTTGATTAATAATATGCCAGAAATAACGTGTACTTTTAGATTTCAGGCTATTAATTCAACTGACATTTTAAATACCTTCAAGTCTCTTAAGCCTAAAAAGACAGGTGACTTATGGGGCATCTCTGTAACAGTTTTGCAAACAATTATTGACCTAGTAGCTCCGTATTTAACTGTAGTATTCAACCACTGCCTTAATTCAGGAACTTTCCCAGATCTTATGAAATACAGCAAAATTATTCCACTTTTTAAATCTGGCAGCAAAGCTGATATTGGTAACTACAGACCCATTTCAGTGTTACCAGCGTTCAGTAAAATTTTTGAAAAACTCCTACTTAAGCAATTACTACAATATTTTAATCTTAACAGCCTCCTACATACTGAACAGTACGGATTTACTAAGGGTCGATCTACGACTGATGCAGGAGTAGCTTTACTTAAGCATGTGTACAATGCTTGGGAACAGTCGCAAAATGCTATAGGTATCTTCTGTGACCTTTCTAAGGCTTTTGATTGCGTAAATCATGATACACTTTTACGCAAACTGAAACATTACGGTATCAGAGATTTGGCACTTAGAGTCATTAATTCTTATCTGAAAGGTAGAGTACAACATGTAGATGTAAATGGAGCTCATTCTTCCGGGTTACCAGTGCAATTAGGTGTTCCCCAGGGGTCCATTCTGGGACCATTTTTGTTCTTAATTTATATAAATGATTTGCCTTATTACATGAATAACTTGTGTGACGTTGTTCTTTTTGCAGATGATACGTCTTTAATTTTCAAGGTTGATAGAAATAAGGAAAACTTTGACGAAGTAAATCGAGCGCTAACTAAAGTCACACACTGGTTTACAGCTAATAACTTAGTTTTAAATTCTAAGAAAACTAAATGTGTTAAATTTGTATTGCCAAACGTAAAGAATCTGGGACCTAACTTAGCACTTAACGAGGAGATTATAGAACCAGTAAATAACACTGTTTTCTTAGGTATAACAGTAGATAATAAATTGCAATGGGGAGCACACATATTGGCTCTTACTGGGAAACTTAGCTCGGCTGCATACGCTATTAGAAAAATTAGACAGATAACCAACGTCGATACGGCTCGTCTAGTTTATTTTAGTTACTTTCATAGTATTATGTCCTATGGTATTCTTCTATGGGGAAAAGCTGCAGATATTGACAGTGTATTTATTTTGCAAAAAAGGGCAGTCCGTGCTATTTATCAGTTTGGGCCGAGGGTGTCACTTAGGGATCGATTTAAAGAAATTGAAATCCTGACTGTACCTTCCCAATATATATTTGCCAATTTAATGTACATTAAACAAAATATTGAAGATATTCGTATAGTAAAAATAGTGATGTCCATAATATAAACACTAGAAATAAACATAAATTGTGCGTGCCTCATCTTCGATTACATAAAGTTCATAATACATTCATGGGGCTAGGTGTACGTATGTATAATAAATTACCAACTCATTTTTGTCAGTTACCTTTAAATTCCTTTAAAACTGAAGTTAAAACTTGTTTGTTAAAAAAAGCATATTACTCAATAGATGATTATTTCAAGGACAAGAATGCTTGGTAGACAAGTTCAATACTTACTGTTCCAGTTGTTGTGTACAGCTTTATATTTAATTGTTTTTATATACATACTGTTTGACATATGTTTGAATTTTGATTAACTTTATTTTTGACATAAGATTCTCTGTTTGACATGTATATTTGTTTGCGTCATTATTTTATTTGACATTTAATTTTTATATACACTTTGACATTTTTTAATTCAATTTTGCGTTTATTTGTTGACGTTCTGCTCTTTTAGATATGTTATAGTGCGTTAATAATGTCGGATAGATTTATTTTAGTCTAATGTAAGTTCGAATGGCTTGTCTTGGAAAGTAGGTTCGTCATGCTCACTGTACTGTCACTGCAGGCGGTAGCGTCGGTGGTCGGGTCACCCACTTCCCTCTAATATGGTTGAGGAGGGTGATGGCTGATCATTGCGTTATACTCGTGAACGGGTGCTGCCTGTGGTGACTGGTCGATCTGCTGGACAGGATACAGCTTTTGACTTGCTGATTTATGAGTTTATTTGCAATTTGTTCCAATTGTTTTGGTACCTACCTAATTAATGCATTGTAACGTGATTTGACTGAGCAGTGATTACATAACAACATGATATTTAACATGTGTGCGGTTACACCCTACTTGTCATTTTGTTTTGGAGGCTAAATGTTAGTCATTATTCTCAATTTTCAAGTCTTAAGTAGGTACGTAACTAAATAAATGGCAATAGGTTGTGTGATAGCTATCATGTTAACTGAAATGTGATATTATTATTTTTTGATTATAATGTATAACTTCTTATTTAAATACGCAGACAGTACTGTGTTGCTAGGGAGTTTGTTGCGCTGCTTCTTCTTCCTAGCGAAAACACATAGGAAGCAGTGAAGGGTTGGGCTTTTTGGGGGACTGTCTATTGTAAAATTTAACGTTCAGAAAGAGCTGTTTACCAGCCAATTTTGAATAAAAGATTTTGATTTTGATTTTGATTTTTGATTTTGATTTTTTATTTAATCGAAAAAAGAAAAATACGTGTCCAATATTTTTTTATAATCTAAAATACGGACTAAATAAAATGTAATTATTTTGACCCTGGAAACTACCCTATTATATTTTGTTCCCGTACCAGTGGGACGTTTTAATATTATGTAGGTACATAATTGTATTATGGTCTTCAAGGAAATACTCATACCAACTCAGGTTTACGGTAAATAAAAAGTGAACGTAATTATTTTCTTATTTTAATTAGTTTCACTAAATGTCATTACTCATTACATTTCAGTTTACTGTCAATGAATGTTATCGATCGAGTCAGCAGTATCGATAACGCAATCTCATTGATAAATAATAGCTGTTTTAAAAAAATAAGACGTCAGCACTCATTCAATGTGCTAGAGAGAGATAGTAGGCTTTCATTCAAGCGAAAGAGATAGGTGAATGTACGGCCGTGGAATTGGTACCGTTATTTCGAAGTCACTCTCACTAGCTCCGATAGCCGTGATCGTCTAGTGGTTAGGACCCTACGTTGTGGCCGTAGTAACCCAGGTTCGAATCCTGGTCACGGCAGTGTTTCACTGTCGCGGCGGAGCATATCTTTTTGTACAATTTCCGCAAACATTTTGTTAGTTTATGTAATTTTGAAGGTAAAGTATAAACAGTTTAAGATTTTAGATCATTTATTTTAAATACACAAACAATTATATATTTTTTTAAATGAATCCTGAGAATTACAAAATAAAAGCACTTATTTCAAATCTTTATTCGAAACATTATTATTTTAATTTAAATTCATAATGAATTAGGAGTCAATTTTTCGATTATACAGATAGGTCTTGTACTTGATATGCTATTTTTATTTTAGGTAAGACTTAGATGATAATTGATGTAGGTGTAATATTACAGCTCTGCCTACCCCTTCGAGAATACAGGCGTGAGACTATAAATAAATAAAACAAAATAAATAAAGATTATAATTACCTATATTACTAACGCTGTTAATTTGTTAGTCTAACTTAAAATAGGTAGAACATAATGCTGAGGACTAGTGTCACCTATGTTTGAAAAGTTCGTGTTAAATAAATGTGCCAGATAACTCCATTTTAAATTTATCCGTAAGATTACGACTATCCTGAGATGGAGAAACTGAGCCTCAAGGTTACAAATTTTTGCCCTATTTAATGACAGTGTTAAGGCGAGGATATATGTGAATTGGGCTTCATAAGGGGTATATTAAAACCGTTTTTCTCCGTAACCTTTATAGAAAAAAAATCCAAAAAAATATATCTTAATCTACATCATATAAAGCATTTTCTCTTCGGTAGCAAATCCTAAAAAAAGTATTTTTAATATCTAAATAAAATATGCAAAGTCACCTCTGTTTTTGTAGTTATTACCTTTTTTCTCCTAATATATCAATCATAAGATTTTTTTTATTCAATCAGTCTATTATATATTAGAACACCAAGGGAACCTTCGGCTTATTTTTGCAAATAACGTTACTAATAATTTTCAAAGGATATTTTACGTCACCCATACGCAAATCGCGCGTGGGCAACTAACCAGTGCGGGACGAGACGTTGCGCTGAACGGACCTGTGTCACTTTTTTCCGTAAACGCCGCAATCTGCACTATTTATCCGTGGCTAATGATCATCAATTTGTAAATCGTATAATTATTTTGTTGATTACTAGTAGTAGGCAGTCGAGTTTATTAGGGTGTGTAAATACTTATAAGATTATTTTTAGTGTGTAGTAATAGATAGGGTTGTACCTACATAATATATTATTCAGTCATTATTGTAATTAATTCTATGCATATCAAAACAAAATGGGTAACAAAAAAAATTGTATAAAGCGAAATTTAAAAATAAAATACAAGAGGAGATTACAAAGAATAAAAGGGTAAGTACCTACTATCTACTATATTATTATTAGTATATAAGCATCACTAAAGTAAATATTATGTGATTCTATAGTATAGACACCGGCAAACTTCTTGAACACTACCATAGACCAAAAGAGCTGCACAGTAGCAATTTTACGTACAAAAATATCTCCTGCGCATGCATATTGGTCTATGGTAGTGTTCAAGAAGTTTGCCGGCATTTATATAGTACGTGGCGACCTCGGCGCAGTGGCGCGTGCGGCGGCGCCGGCGCGGCGCGGCGTCGCGGTCGCTAGCAGTGCCGTGCGCTGCCCGTATCTACCTACAGTACTCGCCAATCTTTAGGGCCGCGCCGCCGGCCGCTCTGAATGTAGCCGTCGCCGCGTCGTCGGTACGAACTTGCGCATCGTACAATCGAGTGGACATTTCATAATATTTGTAATTATTGAAAATTTAAATTATAAAGTTAAAATCTTCAGTTACGTTGTTAGATTTGCTATATTATATTGTGTAATTACAGCAGCGCAGCGTAATGCGGCTAACTTCAGAGTGGCCATAAAGTTTGGCGAATACTTTACCTGTACCTGTACTTACAGTACTCGCCAAACTTTATGGCCGCTCCGAACATAGCCGCATTGCGCTGCGCAGAAGACAAAATCAGGTATCAGCGGGACGTACGCCGGGCGTGGAGGAAGGGCACGCCCGCGCGCGCTATCTTCCACCCGCTAGCGTCCTCGCCTCCCGCGCGTTAGTGTGAGTGTGCTACGTTCGTACACGACTCACATATTCGCTGAGCTCTGACAGTATCGTCGCGTTTAAAATAGTTTCGTAGTGTTACTTCTTTATTGTTTCTCATTACTATCGTTGTTTCTTGTTGTTATTTGTACTGATATAGTTAACATTGTCATTGATCGTGCCTTGCGATCGTTTTAATGTTTTACGTCGCCAAACACGAAAAATAGTGTATGACGTAGTAACGTTTATGAAGAAGGAAAGAAGTCTAGGCTTAAAAGTCCCTTCACCTAACTGAATTTACACTACTCGAATTTGATTGAATGTGTAATTAAACAATATAATATAGCTAATCTAACAACGTAACTGAAGATTTTAATTTTCAATAATTACAAATATATTTTCTTGGTTATGACATGTCCACCCGACTGTACCATGCGCAAGTTCGTACCGATGGCTACATTCAGAGCGGCCATAAAGATTGGCGAGTACTGTACCTGTCTATCTACCGTCACGCGGACATGCTGTGTCGCCCGCTCATAACTATGCGTATAGGGTTTCGTCGTAGATTACTGTTTTTGCTTCTTAGCTCGGGATTTTTTATCACAGAGACGTTACATAATCCGAATTAATAATAACATTGAGATTAGCTATTTACTTTTCTAAACGGTTTGAAACAATAATTGAAATTATTTATTAAATAGTTGTGTCAAAACGTTTAGAAATTATAGGTGAATGGGGTCACCTCAGCGGGTTGCTTACTGTCGTTCACACAATATTACTTAAGTACTCATTTTTTTAAATAAATCCTTATCACTGAATTGAGCGTTTAGAAAAAATCATAAAATAATCATTATTTTCCAGTTCCACTACCAGTCAACCGTTACCATCTAGTGAACAAAATGTACAACCTATCGGAAATGTTTTGCAACAAGGGCCAAGTAATATGGCAAACTATGGACGGGATAGGTAAAATTATGTTTTGTGTGACATAATATATGTAGAGACTCGAGCGACCGACCTGCGAGCGCAGTGCGCTTGCAACAAGAGCATGTCCAGAGAGTAGGTACAAACTGAGCGCAAGAACCTTCACGCCGCGCAGTCATTTATTGACCACGAACAGGTACGCGAGCTAAGCTGTTTGCAGAGCGCCACGCTCGCAGGTTGATACGAGACTTACTACAGAAAAAATTATAGTCATTATGGTCATACAGTAATTGCTGTATTATTTTCAGTTCCACTACTAACAATAATCCGTCGTCCCCCGATGAACATAGTTTACAGCAAGAATTAAACCAAATAACTAATTGTGAAGAAACAGAAGACAGGTAATAACAGTTTTACTCGTCATTTCCATGCAAAGTTGTTAGAAAAATAACATTTATAAATTATATTCACAGGCACTAATTTAATTTTATTTTGTTTTAGAGACAACGATAAAATTCGCATTGGTAGGCGTATAGTAAATGTAAGCTATTTTTTTAAAGAACTTCAAAAAATATCATGCCATGGGCCTTTGAATTGCGGTTTACAGTCGATTGAAATCGTATCTGAACGACTTACAGGTCTAATGACCAAATTGACGCTGAAATGTCGTTTATGCAATATGATTTTTGTAATAGACGGAGACAATAGTCCAGAGGAAATGAACCTAAATACATGTGCAGTGGCTGGTGCAATAACTGCAGGGTGTGGATACAATCAACTTCGAGAAATTACGTCTACTCTAGGACTGCCCGAACTCTGGCCAAAATTATATAATTTTCATATGAATATTGTAAATAAAAAATGGGAATCTGAATTATTAAAATCTATGAATGAGGCTGCTGAAGAGGAAAGATGTGCAGCAATCGCTGAAGGTAGAGTGAATGCAGCAGGAATTCCAATTATAGACGTGGTAGCTGATGGATGCTGGGCAAAAAGGTCATACCGGAAAAACTATTCATCACTCTCTGGAGCAGCAGCCATACTTGGCAAGCGTACCAATAAAATATTGTATATGGCTGTCAAAAACAAATTTTGCTGCATTTGTGCTCAAGCAGAAAAGAAAGAAGTCCCGGCCAAGAATCACATTTGTTATAAAAACTATACAGGTAAGTAATATTTTTTAAAGTTTGTAATAAATTATGTCTTAGTTAAAAATACGGCGTTAGGGAATAAAGGAGTTTACATAATTTAAAAATACACTAGCTTTCCCCTCGCGGCTTTGCCCGCGTTCACTAACTTCAACGGTGTAGAACTTTCATATAAAAGTTTTTCACTCCTTTCACCCCCTTCGGGATGGAATTTCCAAAAGGTCCCCTCTTAGTGCTACCATACACTCTCCAAGGAACATACATGGCAAATTTCAGCTTCTTGCGGTCAGTAGGTTCAGCTGTGCGTTGTCTGTCGGTCAGTCAGTAACGGAAGAGTTTTACATATATAGATTAACATACTTTACAGTTACAGTTAGCCTGCATCATCCCACTGCTGGGCAAAGGCCTCCCCCTTGAGTTTCGAGATTCCCGATTCATAGCTAGCATAATTCATACTTATTTTTTTAATTTTACTTTTACAGGTCCTTCTAGCGGGATGGAGTCAATGATTATTGTCGAAGGATTCAAAAAAAGCATAGAAATGCATAATTTGATTTATGGTAGAATTATTTCGGATGGTGATGCTAATACCTATTCAAAAATTCTACAAGAGAGGCCTTACGAAAATTTTACCGTAGAAAAGATAGAATGCCGAAACCACTTGCTCAGAAATTTTTGCAACAAGCTTCAAAGCCTTAAAACTGACACGAAGTTTCTTATCAAGTTCAGAAAGCTTATAACAAAAAAAAGGATCTTGTCTATGAGAAAAGTTGTTGTAACAGCAATAGCCAAACACAAGAATACAGATAATCCAATGCAACTCCACAATGATATAATGCTTGCGGCTGATCATGCTTTTGAACACCACACTATGTGTAAGGAATATTTTTGTGACAAACCTGGCGAAGCAGAAGATACAGACAAACACCTCTATACAAACACTCTGTGGCAAAAAATAAAATTAATATTGTCACAGCTAGCTGCGCACTCACGCAGCTTATTGCACGACGTTGATAGTAACTCTGTGGAGAGATATCATAGCATTGTTGCAAAATTTGTAGGTGGCAAAAGAATCAACTTTGTCCAAAAATATCAATATCAAATGAGATGCAACGCTGCAGCTCTCTCATTTAATACAAAAAAAACCCTGAGCCGCTTACACAAATCCATTGTAGGTAGGAGTCCAAGAGGAAAAATAAGCCATTTAGAAAGAAGAAGAATACAGCGATTAGAGCAAAATAAAAAATATAAAAAGACTAAGAAAAGGCTTTTTGAAAATAAAAATGTCTCTTCTTCCAGTTACGGAGAGAATTGCACGAAACCGGATATATCAAATGAAATGATGGAAGAAGGAAAAAAAGTATTTATAAAAAACTTGGAAAAAAATGAAGATCAAAGGAATAAAATTGAAAAAGAAACGATTCTTCAAAGTGACTCCAGTGAATGGCTTGAATTAAGGCGAAACTTATTAACAGCCTCCAATTTCGGCAAAATTATTAAAAGACGCAATGACGTTAGTTGTAGCAACTTAGTAAAAGATTTAATTTACAAAAAAGCTATTGACCACGTCAAATCAATTAAACATGGGCGTGAAAAAGAAGCAATTGCTAAACAACAATTGGAAAAAGAAAAAAATATAAAAATCCAGGCCTGTGGTTTGTTCTTGGACGAAAAAATCCCATTTCTGGGTGCTTCGCCGGATGGCATAATAGATATTGAAACAATTTGTGAAATTAAATGCCCCATTAGTGCCTACAAAACAGGATTAGAGAAAGCCATAATAGATAAAAAAGTAACATTTTATAAAAAAATAAAAAACAGCTACGTAATAAATAAAGAACACAATTGGTATTACCAAATCCAAGGCCAATTGCATATTACAAAAAAACAGAAATGCTTATTTGGCTTGTGGTCTGGTGAAGATATACCAATAAAAACAGAAATTATTTATAAAGATGACACGTTTTGGGAAACGAAGATGGAACCCAAACTAATACAATTTTATACAGAGTGCTTATTGCCGGAATTAGTTGATCCACGGCTCCCAAGAAAACTGAAGATCAGAGATCCAGAATACATAATCCAGGCTATAAACCTAAAAAGAAATAAAAGTAAAGTTAAAGAAAATACCCGTAAAGAAGATAATAAAAAATTAACCGATAGCTTGCAAAAAGATGTTATGGTAATTGGTCAAGATATTGTGTCTTCACCAACAACCAATCAGCCACCAATTACCATTCCGCTTAGTGGAATACATGAAGACGCTAATGATAAATACGCTGGACCAGAACCAAAACGCGTATGTTTGAGAGAGTTGAATTTTGAAGAATTTTAATAATAATAAATGGCCTTTCATATTATGTAATGTTTTGTTTTTTTTATTTCACTTTAGATACCTACCTACTCTCCTGGATTTTTCTGCAAAATATCTTATAATACTCTAGTATTGAAATTATTATTTCAATAACCGGTTTTAGGATTCCGTAGTCTGACAATGGTAGGTAACAATTATTTTGTCCCAACTAGACTAATCTAATTTGACAGGAATTACCGCTTTCCTACTGAATAATGTCCTCATAGCCGAATTTGCGGCCACGGCGGCCTGTCTCGATGGAGACCAACCATCTGCGCGGACGTTATTCTATTCCCTTACTCTCTTAGTCCGATGGGACGGCAATCCGACCCAACCGGAGAGAGATTGGGCGTAGGACTAACGGCTGAACGTGCTTTCCAAGGCACGGGGGTAAAATACCGCCAACTTCCAGACTCCAAGCTAGGTACATACCTATATTGTTAGAATATTGAGAAAATCCCAATACCACTTTTTGTTCGACCCGGGAATCAAGCCGAGATCTCAAGATCCGCAGTTGTATACACTGTCGCTGGACCATCGAGGCAGTCAGTTCTTACTAACATAATATGTAGTAGACAAACAGCAATATCAAATTAATTTAGGTGGTAGGTACTAGGTATATACAACAGAATCACTACCGATGGAACGAATGGGCGATATTAGGTAAAATAAGTATCGCCCATTTGTCCCTCTACATATCCGTCCGCCCGTCCATGTCTACCCATCTGACTCTGGCCTTTCAAGTCCATACGCCATTGGAATACTAGAAAACGTATCGAGTAAATCTAGATAGTAGAAAATCGTAAAATAAAAATACTACGGAACCCTAAATTACGTAAATAAAATACTTACCTATTTTAATAATACTATTATAAGAAAGGGAATAGTCCTGCTCCTTAGCATGCCAAGGCGAACTTATGGCTAGTAGTAGGTATATATATATATATCTATTCTATGGCAGTACAAACGTACAACTATCTAATCTATACACTATTATTTTTACGCGCAGCGCGTAAATATTGTCAGAGGGGTGCGGGGCCCGCGCGGAGCCGCGCGGGGCATTTTCATCGGTACCGCCCGATCGAGCAAGGTCAACGGCGTATATCCACCTCTTAAAATAGATTTTATAAGAAAACAATATCAACGAGGATAAAACGTATAAAATAATAAAACAATAATTTAGCTATAGTTATTTATAGAATATATCAAATATTTTTCACATAACGTGGCCATGAACACAACACAACAAGGAATTACGCTATTTATGTTATCTTAAGTTTTTATCTACAGATGAGGTGTGATGAACTGCTGACACGTAAAGCATCATTAGCCAGAGCAAAGAGCTCAGATATTTACATAGAGGCGCATTTCTTATGGGCGCCCTGAAGACAAACTTTCTGTGACCCAAATTGTCGCTTGGCGGCGTGGCAGTCACGATGTGACAGCTGTCTCTACGAGAGCAAGAGAGACGAACGTTCCTCCTGTGTATCTTAATTACGAGAGCAAGAGAGACGGAGAACGACGCCAGCGCTGCTAACGAAAAGCTTATACAAAGCAAATTCCTTTTTTAGATCACGCCAGCTTTTAGCTAAATGACCTCTTGAGAAGAAAAGCCGGAACAAATTCAGAGTCATAATTATCATAACTTTTTCCGTTATTTCATCTCATCAGCAGATACGACTAGAATTTGGGAATTCTGTTTTCTATTTTATAAAATCAATTTATCAATAACAGCTAGCCTGACCCTGCTACAAAACACCGATCCTTATACCGTCGGTAAGTATAACAATGCCATTAAACAAGCGAATAATACAATTTTTTTAATTATCATTGGATATTACATAATATGTCTTATGTTACGAATATAATTTGTTTTCCATCGAGCGAAAAACATTTTTAAACGTTCGTTGAAACAAATTAAGTAGATACCTTACTTCAATTTACATTATTGGAAAATAATTAACTGAAATTAAATGTACCAAATGAAAGGAGTTCATTCTAAATTATTGATAACGTCTTTAAACTAGGCTTGACTATGTCAGTCGATATTTAAATTGGTATTTGGACCGGATTAAAAACAGCTCGGTGTTTTTTCGCTTTAATATTTATTGTGATTAAAAATTTATTTACTTCCTTTTAACTTTTGGTTGGCTTTTCTCGTAATTATCATACCTTACAGCCTTTGGCAGGACACTGCTGAAAATGGACATTCGCAACTTGTGTTACAATAGCATTAAGCGTCAATAACGTATAGGAACGACTAAAACTAAACGTAACGTACAATCAAACAAGTCGGCGCTGGACCAGTTTGAGAAAAAATCTCTTGGCTCGCACTTAGAGTCGAGGCACACTAGAAACTCGTTTTGTATACGAATGTCAATATGCGTGTAAAGTAGCACTGGAAGCGGCGATGTCTTGCTGAGCGATTCTCGCCCTTATGGTGGTCCAGCGGGAAGTTGTTCGACTGTACGTAAAAATAACGTAAAGGCTTACTACACTACGCTGGCCAGACGGGTTGGTAAGGTTTTAATGTAGAGTTTTCCATCCTTTCCCAAATATACTGTGTATTTGTTTCAAGTATTTTTCTTAGTTCGCCTCTTACAACACCCATTGAATGAAATGGGTTAGTGACACTTTCTATAACACGGACGATATTGGGGTCCTAATAATTAAAATTTTATCTCTTTTTATTTTAGTGATCGATTGATTTTTGAGAACTCTAAATAGTTATGATTATATTGTTAAGTAGCATGGTAAATTGCATTCTGTTGTCGAAATTAATAGGTTTAGGTAGTAGGTCATTAGGTAGTATAATATTTCCATTGCATTTTCCAGAAAGGTGTGTTCTAGTTCCATTTATAAACTGCCCGTTTTGTTCCGTCTAAAGCTGTGCGTCCACCGGATCGGAATCGGAGCGTACGGAGCGGAAGGATTTGTTGCTTTGTATTAATTTCTATGAAACTGCGTGCACTGGATCGGCATTTCTGCGCCAGAGACCGGTATTTGTGCTGATGACGTCATCCGCAGTGAACGCATCATTCGGATTCCGAGCGTTTCAAGTTCTGACGTGTTTGCGGCATTAAACTGTCGGCAAAAATACTTATTCACGATGAACGACGATGTTTTAATTACTTTAGTAGAGTCATATGAATGTACCCAAAAATCTATGATATTCATTATTTATGATATTCATCAAATGTATAATATTCTACGAAAATTAATCTACAACAATATCCTCGTCACTATCCTCCTGCTTTAAAATACCTATATTGCCGATGCTGAATCCGAATGCAGTGGACGCACCCCATCGGCATTTTGTAAATGACGACGCTCCGTCCGCTCCGTACGCTCCGATTCCGATCCGGTGGACGCGCAGCTTTAGAGTTTATATTTACCTACGCATTGCGTCAGATCGTTCAGAAATGTTGTTTGGAAAATATTCAAATTTGAATACTATACGTAGTACCTACTGTAGATTATACGGCAATAGGCTCGCCCCCTATTACATGCGACCTAAAATTAATGGTGAAATGTGGGTGTAATGTTACACCTGCCTGCACCTTCGGGCATACAGGAGTGAGTCTATAAAAATAAATAAAAAAAACTGTAGATTGTATTATTGTTTAGCAAAGTTGGATAATTATGTGTAATACTTGTGATAATAATCATCCCAGAAATTGATCTAGCATTATTTTAACATGCTCGACAAAACAGCGTGCTTGGTTAGAGGTACTATTCACGGAATAAATAATTTAATTATTTAAGCAATTTAATTATTTAGACTAAATTATTAGTTTATAATTAGTATAACTAAGTATCCATATTATTTCTTACTTATTTCTTACACCATAACGATATTTTACTCACTCCTTTTATCCTTATTTATTGGTTTCAGAAAAATTGGTCTGATTGGTATCAAATTCCTTCCAGACCGCAAAGGCTATACTTATTCGAAAATTAGGTAGGTACCTTACGTACCTATATGAATAACTAGAGGATGCCAGCGGTTACACCCGCGTTATTTAAGGCTACTGCTCTGCTCCCGTCGCTCATAGCACGATGTTATATAGCCTATAGCCTTCCTCGATAAATGGGCTATCTAACACTGAAAGAATTTTTCAAATCGGACCAGTAGTTCCTGAGATTAGCGCGTTCAACCAAACAAACAAACTCTTCAGCTTTATATATTAGTATACGATGAAGCATATAATAATATGAATACCGAAGAAAATACGTTCAGAACATACGCGTAATATTTGTAAATGACTTGCAAATAAAGTAAGTTTGCTTACGTGGGGAGTTTTGCTTCCTAACGGAGTTCAGTAATTTATACTCGCCTTCGCAATTATTATTCGTACATTATTATACTATATTAAAATGATTAATTTACCTATACTTAAATAGCAGAATTCTGTATAATCCTTTTTTTTCGGTAGGTAGTATTTTGTAGAATTTCGCCATAAACTTATAATATAACCTAATAATATTTTCCGTATCGTGTTCATATGACTCCACTTTTAATGTGGCTCCAAAAATAAATGGCTATTATTCAACCCATCTACTTGAATAGGTACACATTCAAGTCCCATTTGTAGTCGCAGATACAAGGAAATGGATGAAGTCGGTGACATAATTTTTACACCTTTAACGACCTAAATGTTTTTTTAAACTATATTACTTAAACTTATAAAATTTGCACCGTATACAAACTTTTTGTTTCTGGTATCTTGGAATTCATTTTTTTTCTTTGTATGTGACCTACCTATATATCATCATTGTCTGCCCTGTATATACATTATCTCACGATAGGACAGTGAATATATGGAGGACTATGTCCTTATCCATCTCAATATGAGAAGCATAAGGACGTAGTCCACCACGCTAGCCAAGTTAGTAGAGTTCACATGTCTCTCGGGAACATTATGGAGAATTCTGTCACACACCGTTTTTGTTTGTTTCATTACGATGTTTTGCTTTACTGTGTAACTATTTTTAAAGACATCTGAATTATACGTTGACCATTTTGCACTTTCGTGACTTGTACTCGTATAGGTAAATATCAATCACGTAGCGAGGTTGTGATGGCATCTTGCATCTCATCAACATCGTAGTAAGTAGTTTATTGATCTCTCCTGAGCTATCGCTGATTTTGATTCATATAAAAAAAACAGAGCGATCAGAATTGGATCTAAAATGAAAACCAACTTTATTTATTTACCCTTTGTAAGTCATAATAAAAGTGGCAAAACTACATTGGTACATTGCTGAATAAATACCTACTCAATACTTACCGCACTCAGATAACGGGGTATATTATCGGCGTATCATTTCCTTTTATTCGTTTATTAACAAAACTGACATAAGTTTCTATGAGTTTTGTTGGAATACAAAAACTACCTAATATTTTTTTACGCCTATTTACTATGATCGAAAATAATGCCGCGCGTGTAAGATGATAGTAGGCCAAAAAATATTGCTCTACACACAATATTAAAATATTGAGCGGCGAAAATTACTAGCACTAGTGCTAAAATTGCACTTCATTCACGACAAACTAAACATGCAAAAAAGATTTGGGCTCGTCCGGGATTTGAACCCGGGACCTCTCGCACCCTAAGCGAAAATCATACCCCTAGACCAACGAGCCGGTTGGACAATGTGACAGAAAAAGCAAACTCAATACGCGTAATAACTTGTTACGTCATATTGCGTAAGTAACTATTGTAAACTACTTACCTTTCACTTATAAAAAATGTTTAGATCAACCATACTTACATATGAAACTGATAGTTTCATTATAATCTAGAGTCCATTAATTGATATTACAGCTTGCGTCATAATTGTATCTTCGTCGTAATATATTAGACTACCTATTGAGAAGTATTTTTTTGAAAACGTCAAATCAAAATTGATAAAAGGTATTTCAAGTTGGCAAGACCAAACATTGGCGTGCCATTGGAGTGGCCTATATTCAGCAGTGGACTACGGCAGGCTAATGATGATGATGAAGTCAAAATATCAAACAAAACTCCTTCCTCCGTCTTGTATCAGCTCTGCATATTGGCGAAGCAAAGATTATCCGCGCGCCTCTAGCGGCAAATTTGGAAATTGTCCGGGTACGACATTTTTGACAGCTTTCAATACAACTTTGCTTCAAAGTTATAGTGGTAATTGCTCGGTAATTGTATTGAGCTGTCAAAAGTGTCGTACCCGGACAACTTCCAAATTCACCGCTAGAGTCGCTAGTTAGAATCTTAGCATTGCCAATACGAGTAAAGTAATATAGACTGGCCCAGTGCTTCGCACGGCCTTCGCAATAAGAAGGGTTAGGCCATAGCTCATCATACTGAGCTGGCAGATTTCAAATGTCTTACGAGAACATTATGGAGAACTCTAATGCTCAGTACTGACACACGGTTTTACTCCATAGTTTTACTCGAAAACTAGTAAAAATCAACGTGTGGACTGCAAAACTCACAGTTCGATGACATCAAATACCTACCCTGTAACTTTACTCTAAGCGAGCCTTCGAGTCTGACTCGACACTTCGATGACATCAAATACTCTGGCATTTTAATCTAAGCGAGCCTCCGAGTCTGAGTCGATCGAGTAAAACTGTATGTGAATACGGAGCTTTATGCTCAGTACTGACACACGGTTTTACTCGAAAGTTTTACTCGAAAACGAGTAAAAATCAACGTGTGGACAGCAAAACTCACAGCTCGATGACATAAAATACACTGTACCTAATGTCACTAAGCGAGCCTTCGAGTTTGGCTCGATCGAGTAAAACTGTATGTGAGTACGGAGCTTTAGGTTTCCTCACGAAGTTTTTCTTCAGTACCCAGCAGTGGGATAGTGTATATATAGGGCTGATGGTGATGATGGCTAAATTAATAATTATCTCTGGCTTTACTTCGAAAAGTAATTGGAGCGCACCGTAGGTTTGAACCCGAGGTGTCTCTCCAATAGTCCAAGATCCCAGGGCCGCCAGACCTTACTTATTATTTCAGTAACGAAATGTATAGAATTATTTATTGTTAGTATGTGTCATGAGTGTACACATACTTGCTAGCTTGTATCGTGGGCCAATTTTTAGGTGCGAGGTGCTAAAGTTAGGTAAAAATAGTACTAACTTTTCTTAAATTCTCAGTGCTGATTTTTAAGTATGTTTTAGAAAATATTATTAATAATTTATAAATCGGTGATTCTTCGAGCAAGGCATTATTTGGTGATTTGCGTGGCAATTTTTAAATCTATTTTTTTTATTTAATCGACATTTGTTTCTTAAAATATACGTAAAAGTAATATTTTTTACAGAAGAGGCACCTAAGAGAGCGATATACTTACAGAGATAATCGAGGTTAAAAAATTGGAGGCCACGCAAATCACAAAACACCCCACGAAAATGATTTCTTTTTAATTTAAATTTCTCAAATAACTTATTGAGTTATCAGGTAAAAGAATAAGAAAGTAACTAACACAGAACTAGGTTTTTAAAAGCTTTTATTTATAAAGAAGAAAAGGCTTGCAACAAGACTCCAAAAGCTATAGAGGCATTAGCCTTCTCAGCATTCTTGGCAAATTGTATGGAACGGTACTGATTGAAAGAGTTATGAAAGTAGCCGACAAGATAATATGGGTTGTATGTACAAGCGCGAAAGGGTATGGGATGTTTGGATCAGGTTTTTTCCTTGCGAAACATAGCCGAAAAGTTTTTGGCCAAAGGTCAAAAGGTCTATTACGCATTCGTGGATTTGGAAAAGGCTTACGATAAAGTGGTGAGGAATAAAATGTGATCGGTGCTGTCAATGAAGGGAGTGGACAGCAGCCTCATTCGAGCTCTGAAATCCCTTTATGAGGATTTTAGAGCTTGTGTGAGGATAAACGGGGCATACACTGACTGGTTTACCATCGAAACAGGTTTTAGACAGGGATGTGTAGCGTCGCCATGGCTGTTTAACTTCTTCATGGACAGTTGTTTGCAAGATCTAAAACATAGTGACTGCGGATTAAGGATGAATGGGTTACTTGTCAAGTGCCTCCTTTATGCTGATGATCAGGTAATACTTGCATCTTCAGCGGAGGAGTTGCAGGAGATGGTAACAATCATGCATGGTGCGTTAAAGAGGAAAGGAATGAAAGTGAATGTAAGTAAAACGTTAGCTATAGTATTTGAAAAGGAGGAATGCGTTACGGCTTGTAATGTTTTGATCGATGGACAACGAGTGGAGCAAGTGAATGAGTTTGGATACTTAGGTACGTTGCTTACAAGAGATGGTAAGAATGAAGAACTTGGGAGTGAATGAAGCAAGAGAGGTATGTCAGAATCGTTGCAAATGGCGTTCCGTAGTCTTTGCCTACCCCTCCGGGAAACAGACGTGAGTCTATGTATGTATTTTATTTATAGTAGAATCAGTCAACATTATTTATTATGAATTTTCGGTTTTTGTATAAGTTTTTCATGAAGACGACGTTGAGCTTGTTTTTTTTCTTCAAGTTATATTTCTGGGAACTTATTCGACTTTTTTCTCGTTTAGGTTTTTGTTCGTGGCGGTTTAAGTTATGAATGCTAAGTATTTTTCCTTTAGCTTTTTTTTATATTATCTTGCTTGGTTTTTGGCCTTGAACTCTTTATGATTTTTAAGCCTCTCTCTTCTTCTTTCAGATAACTTCTTTCTTTCTAATTTTTCCTCTCTTGTTTATGGCATTTTGGTCTAAAAAATAATTCATTACAATTTTAGCTAATCTGACACAATTTTTATGATTGTTAGGTACTTATAAAATCATTTTAAGTTTGATATAAACGAATTTACATTTAACGAAAGTAATAAAAAATATTATCATACAAAATAATATTACAAAACTCAAAGTTATTCATTTGCATGGCTAATTATTGATTTGCGTGGGTCAAAACTACCACGTAAACCACGCAAATCACGACCACGTAAATCAAAACAAATCCTTTATTCTTAAAATATATAAAAACCCTTTAAGCAAATATACTGTGTTTTGAATATAGAGTTGCGTTACCTTATATTTGTCCGCTACAATATTTTAATCAGTAAACAAATTCAGAGACACTGGAGAAAATTGAACCATGCAAATCAAACTTTTGAGAAACCATACCCACGAAACGAAGTTCTTACCTTAATTTTTCGGAAACCTGCCGCGTCATCACACAATCACTCTGCCTGGCTGTCGGAGCGCGACTAGTTGTAACGTGAATTAGGATGACACAACATTGGGCCGCAAAATTAAGGATGTGCAAGTGAATTTACAATGACCCACGCAAATCAGTAACTACCCCGGGACAGTTACATTTTTATTTTTTTTAGATAATGTAATTCATTTAAAACTATGATCTACGTACCTTAAAACGAAATGTTCCAACTTTTATATTTCGATTTCGAACCTATTACCTACCAAAAATACTTTTTAAATACATTTAGCATTTGAAAAGGCCATTATTTATTAAAATTGATACGAAGTTATTTCTTCAAACGAAACATTGATTGCGGAACGTATAACTTTTTCAATTTAATCTTCCAATGACTGATCAAGTTCCTTCAGATAAAATTCGATTGAATATCAATTTTGATTAATATTTCGCTCTTTTTCATTTCACGTATTTTTATTTAGTTTTCTAGAATCGTAACTAAATCCATAATGAAAAATCTAGTCACATTAAGTCATTCAATATAGCTTCTATTATATAAAAACAAAATATAAAAGCATAACATTTTGTGCAAATATCAATTAGATCGTATTTATATGACCAATTTAGACTTAAGGTAATGGTCGATTAGGCTAATGGCATCTATTTCTAACGGTGCAGGTGTAATCCAGAGATATTTAAACAATACAAATATCTAAAATCTGAGCCATTTTAAGCGCCAGAAATTTTATTTTTAAATCGTGTTAATGAGTTTGATTCAGTTGCAATTTTTGAACCAGCTTCTTTTTTGTGAGACAGGAGGCAATTGAGTAGTCGGATCACCTGATGGTAGACGATTTTCGCTGCCCATAGACACCCGCATCACCAGCTGAGTAAAGAGTGCATTGCCGGCCTGGATGGGTAAAGGAATAGGAGGAGGACTGGGAGGAGAAGGAAAGAGGGATGCGCCCTCACGCACTCTTACTCAACTAACGAAACGTAACAGTTTAGATACTGTTACTGTACGTCGATATTTTGTGAGAGAGTAGTAATTACCTTAATCGCCCCACTAATATTCTAATAATCTAATTCTAATACTCTACCACTTACACACATCCCCATTTAGTCCCAAACTAAGCAGAGCTTGTACTATGGGTACTAGATAATGGATAAACATACATATCTACGGTTGAAAGGCTAATTGGTACAAGCGACACTTTTTGCGATATTGAGTTATATACTTATCAAAGAGTATACAAATACTACGTATACATATTTGGAATCAGCAAATTTTTCTCCGTCGTTTGAGTCTGGTTTCAATTTTTTTACTAAGTACATTTATGGCGTTTAGCAGCTACAGCAAAAAAGACCTCATTTCTAAGCTCATTGATCTATACGACACAAAATTAGGCAAATTTGAGAATTCGATGACTTAGGCTATTTTGATTTTTTGAACTTTTATAATGAGTGTCGATTAAGGCATTTGGCTTTTTCGCCGTAGTTGTGGTTTTGTCGTTTGGCCTATTTTGCATTAAACCAAAACAATAAGCTGTGTCGTTTGGCCCATTATGCATTCAACTGCATCAAAATCTTATGGATGTAGCTGAATGATGGCCTTAGCTTCCATATCTACCAATAATCTAGTAAGAGGTCATTTTGTTTCATCCTGCAGTCCCTCTAAACTGAAAAAACTGCATCTAGCTACTTCACTCTGGCGTAGCACCATCATGATGTTTACAATCATTGTGCTTATTCAACTGTCAGTTGACATGGCGCTAAATTCATTTTCTCTCGTATTCTATCGTTGCTTGAGCCAGTTTACTGTCAGCTATTTTTTTACGGCAAGCATTTGAACCATTTTGCCTTTCTCAAAAGAATACTAAATTTGATGCATTTTGGGCTAACCAACATAAAATTTCCAAAATAATACACAATTAACAACAGTAATAGCTTAAAACGAATCCTTACTTAATTAGGGATATACTGTATAAAATAAATAAAGTTCTAAGTATCAAAAAGTTGTTTTTATATGATTTTTTTTCCAAAGAAATAAGTTTAATCCATCCTCCTGCAAGTTTTGCTAAATGTCGCTTAGATCAATTAGCCTTTCAACCGTCGATATATACTTTTTTGTAAATACATACATATTATACACAGAAACACCCAAACCAAGACAGACATCCAAGTTCATGCACACAAATGTTTGTCTTGAGCGGGAATAGAACCCGCGACTTTCGGCGTAGCAGTTGCTTACACTACCGTTGCGCCAACCGGTCGTCACTCATGCTGAAATCAGTAAGGGTCTGGTTAACTATTATTTTTTTTTGGGTAGCTCAACACACTCGGCTTTGTGTCTTCACTGGTGAAGCCCCAAATAGCTATCTAATATAATGGGTCGGTGAAAGATCGTTAAGGGATTTAATGGGCAGTAAGTCACGGTGGATATTTTTTGGCCAAGGAATCCCATACTCCTACTTCGGCAGTTACAAGGACACCACTATTTATTGGAATTTCTGAAGGACTTTTGGCCGAAGGGTGTGGTGTTCCGTCGCTTCCGCGGACAAGTGCCACACGAGCGCACAACAACAACGTGCAAGTGAAGCGATACTAACATAGTTTATAAGTATATTTATACTAACAACCACTGTATGTATGTTAGACTGTAAGGTATTTATCTATGCGTCTATGCCACGCGAAATAAAATTATTTATTATTATTATTATTTATTTTGACACACTTATGTGATGTATTCTTACTTTTAATTCAGGTAGTTTTTCTATTTCTCCTTAAAAATGTATTTATTACGATAACTAAAGCTATTATTACGCTTTGTAAGTCATCATAATATAAGTGGCCTAAATACATTATATACTGGTATATAATGTATTTGGGCCACTTATAATACCGGCTCAACACTTACCCACACTCTAATTACAGGGTATATCACAGAAACGTATTATCGGTAAATTATTTATTCGTTTATTTACTTAATTGTCGTAAGTTGCGACGAGTACACAGTACACACATAATTATATTTTTTATGGCCTCCTAGCATCGAACCCGCTATCGCGCTGGTGAGATGACTACTTAAAACTTTGCCGTACACTAAATAGTATAAAGTGCCTAAAGACAAAATAATAATCGGCGAAAATTACAAGCATTAACCTAAAAATCGCACTTAACATACGTTGAATAGTGTAAAACAATCTAAACATGAAGAAAAGATTGGGCTCGTCCGGGATTTGAACCCGGGATCTCTCGCACCCTAAGCGAAAATCATACCCCTAGACCAACAAGCCGGTGACTAGTGTGACAAAAAAGTAAACTAAAGACACATAATAAGTGCTTACCTCATAATATTGCGTAAGTACTTATGTAAACTACTTACCTTTCACTAATAAAAATTATAGATCAGTCATGTTGCGCGAGCTGCGGTAGCAAACTTGTAAGGTAGTAGAATACTCCAATATAGTTAACACACTGTAAGATTTCTACGTTCATGTGTTTCAATCAATTTTTTTTCATTGGTTTTTATAAATAAACTAATACGGACCGGCATCGGCAAAAAAAAAAAAAAAATGCGTTTCCCTCTAGGTCTAGATAACTTCGACAGGAACTAGCCCAATTTGGCACAAGGCATCTGCCTATCTATGCTTGTACTCTTCCAAACATCTCAGTCAGTCATCTAGTCAGTGCCCATCAGAGACACAGCATAGGTTAAAAAAAGTTCATATCTTGGACAGCTCCAGTAGCACTCCTATAAAATAATATCATCTATTGCTCTAAATGTGCTACACTTGGTTAAGACTTTTGAACCTTTATTTTTGGATAGCTGAATGTTGTAGCTGTTTTTTTTTGCCAAATATTATAATTTTTGTTGAGGTATTCCTATACTTATTTTAGTCTACTGCAATCAATCCTTAGATATACCACCACTGCTGACACAGCACAATAGACACTGCATGACAAGCAATTACAACTCAACCTGTAGGTATAAGAAATATATGTATATTTTTAATATGGTTTAGAGGGACTTAATCCTGGTGCGAGTTCAGATGCTTTTTTT
Source organism: Euclidia mi (assembly GCA_944739405.2). Lineage (NCBI taxonomy): Eukaryota > Metazoa > Arthropoda > Insecta > Lepidoptera > Erebidae > Euclidia > Euclidia mi. The sequence goes on from CALYKY020000073.1 coordinate 26,955, forward strand.
GGAGATCCTGCAGCCATCCTTCTGGATTTGCGCCTAGTAACACTTGTCACAAAACTGTAGTAGTATAAAAAGTACACAGACATGATAGTAGGTACCTACCTACCTATAGCAATTCAGTCAGCCAATAGGTGTGCGAAGGGTATGCTAGGCAGATAGCCTTTCCGGCTTCTTTTTCATTTATGACATGGCTTTTTCTCCCCGGGACAATAGTGATAATATCTACTGCCAAAATAAATGTCTTTGCGGTTATCCTTTGTGTACCCACTGCTACAGGCGTAACCGAGCTACGCCTACGCGCGCTTATACAGAAGATGCAAATTAAAACAACGAAAATTTAGAAAATCTTTAATAAAATCTTTAACTTCAAACTCTGATATGGAACGTGGAAAGAAAGTCTGGTGCCCTGACAACCACGTGTTCGAAGTCCATGAAGGAGAGCCGCCCATCTCCGTCGACGTCTGCCTCGTCAAGCACACTGGCGACGATCTCTTCTCTCTCTTGAGGATGCAGTTCACCTTTCGTGAGGAGTCTGGTGGCTTCTAGAAGGTCGTCTCGCCCAATGTACATGTCGTCGTCTAGGTCGTAGATTCTGAAGGCGTACCTGTTGAGGGAGAGAAGGTTAATGTGACTGATTTGGTGCTGAGATTCGAGCATTTGACGCTGAATACACATTTAACATGTTAACACCAGAATCCTACATATAAATATGACGATTGAAATTAACTGAAATGGTCAGAAAGTCAAATCTGAATTCCTGAAAATCATAAAACGACGAGATAGCAGAAGATAAATGATTAATTTTGTGAAAATCACGCAGTCCGGGTATTACACACATTGCAATTTTTTTGAAGCCTCCAAGGTCACCTTAATAAAATAGTCTTTTTTAACTCATCAGTGTCCTTTTTGACCGTTTTTACCAGATATGCTTCTTACCAGGCTTTGATATCTCTAGGTGCTGCTTCGCTGAAAACTGACATCATGTCGAGAAAGTCTTCGAACGTGAGGTTGCCGGAGCCATCGTGTGAGAACACTTGGCAGATTCGTCTCTTGAACGGGTTCTCCTAGAATTAAAAAGACTATGGATTAGTAGGTAAACAAATATGGTTGTTTTGGATGCAGCTTGGCTTGGGTTCAGGACTGCTTTTTGAGCCAAATTTAAACCAGTAATTAAATATCAAACCAAACTCTTAATAGTCCTGATGATCTTTACAATACTTATGTAAAAAAATCGGTACATTACAAAATACTCAACAATTTAAATATAATACGCAGACTCAAAACAGCTTACATTGGAATTCCAACATCACAATGCTGTGAACCACGCCTTCAGTTCATATTCCATATTTCTTTACTTAGGATATGAGCCATACTTCTCTACGTGGATTTATAAGGCTAACGTTCTATAGATAGTAGAGCCTTGCTGATTTCAGTATGAATGGGCCGGTTCGACTGGGGAAGTACTTCCCTCTCACAGAAAATCGACGTAAAGTAACAGTACCTAAACTGTTGCGTTTCGTTCGGTGAGTGAGAGTGCCGGAGGCTCCATCCCCTATTCCTTCTCCTCTCCCTCATCCCACTCCTCCTTCTATCCCTTTTCGCAACCGCAAGGGGTGGCAACGCACTTGTGACTCCTGTGGTGTTGTGTTGGTTGTGTCCATGGCTGGCGGTTATTGCTTACCATCAGACGATCCGTCAGCTCGTTTGCCGCCTATTACTATAAAAAAAATCAAATTAACCTAATGTGTAAGAAACACTACTGAGTTAGAAAACAGTCCTGTAAGAATAAAGTGTAGGTAATAGGTAATACTTAAATAAACAAAGAGAAACTATGAACCGATCAAGTAAATATTTAATCGCTTTGATCAATAATCTATATCCGAATCAAACTTCAACCATATGGCGATGGCGGCGACGATATAATTACTAAAAAGAACCATCAAAGTCAAAAGTGTAATTACTAATTACTTCTAATAAGGGCCAAAGTCAGCAGCAGGGCCGTGAAAGCTCCATACATGGGTAAATTTCATATAAATCAGCGCCATCTACCGAAGATTGCAAGAAAAAAAATACATATATACCTAGAAATATCTGTAGCGATAACTGAACGGTAATTTCGCCAACATCGTTAAGATCTGAGTGGCGCAGTGGAAGAATGCTAGGCTCATAACTTAAAAGTCCGTGGATCAAATCCACGCTTATCTAGGACTACTATTTGTGATTTTTATATTTTTTTACTTTTAAATTGCATATTTTACATAATAGTTGTCATTTTCTTATTTATTAACACCGAAATTAAACATTTATTTTATTTTGAAAAATGAATCCACTACTAACGCCATCTATACGATCGGAATAAAAATAAAATTTATTTGTACGCCATCCAGAGTCGAGGATGCCTATTGAACTTTTTCTTTAGAGGGAGTTGCGCATCTATACCAGTATATCTGTATAATCTATGGTCAGCAGCAGGTAAATAGTAACCTTGCCTAACTCATACGTCAGTACATCAATCGATGTAATCAATTATTTAACTACAATTAAAAGAAAATTCAATTATTTCATGTGAACAGGGGTGTCGCCAGCCGATTGCCTAGGGAGGGGGGAGGGGCAAAGTCGCCAGCCGATGGCCTAGGCTCTGGCAAGTTGATATGGAAAATGGGAAAAGTACTGAGAAAAGTATGAATTGTATGGGTTTTTGAATCTCTAGGGGGGGGCAACCACCCCCCTCTGCCCGCCCTTGGCGATGCCCTTGCATGTGAATTGAAACATGTGATAAGATAATTGATCTATTACAGGCAGGTCATTACTTTAAAATTAATTACGAGGAATTTCAAAATTATGTGCTTACAAGATCTAACACAATTTTATGCAGACATAAGCAAGGAGTTAATCAACAACGTATCTCAGCATCTCATAAAATTACAAAGCAAGAACTAAAGATTCTCTTTCAAAACTTCCAAAGCGTGAATAATAAGCAACATTTGATTGAGGCATTTATAGCAGAAGATCCAACATATGGAGCTATATGCATATCAGAGACCTGGTTGTCAGAACAGAAGATCAAACTGTTAAAATTATCCGGCTACACAATAGCTGCATCTTTCTGCCGCACACAGCGACCAGGCGACGGCGTGTGTATATTACTACAAGAACATATAAACTATGTAGAATTAAAAGACATAACAGAAATGTCAGTAGAATATGTACTAGAGATTTGTGCGATTGAATTACCCCTAGAATCTATAATTTTGATATGTATGTATTGGAATAGTAGAGAGGAAGATATATTCATGAAACAAATTAAATTTATTCTAAGTTATATAAATAGGAAATACCAAAAACACAACATAATATTAGGAGGCGATTTCAATATAAACGTGTTAGAAAATAATACAAAAACAAATAACTTTCTTGATACTATGCTAGAATACAAAACTAGTACAGCACATAAAAATCCCAACCCGTATAACACAAACGACACAAACATGTATTGATTTAATTTTTTCAAATATTCCAAAAAATAGTGTTATAAACACATCAGTCGAGGAACTTGGATTCTCAGATCATCACGGGACAGTAATTACCATTTCACTACCCCAACATCTTACACCTTCTATTTGGTATAGCTATAAGAGAATATATAACCACACTAACATCCAACAATTTAAACAACAACTAGGCATGCATAATTGGAATAACATTTTTAAAAAATATAATGATATAGACAATAACTAAAAATTATTCCATGATCTACTATTCAATATTCTAAACAAATATATACCGGTTAAAAAAATTAAATTAAAGCAAACATACAAAAAACAATGGCTTACTAAGGGAATAAAAATATCATGTAGAAACAAGAGGCTTTTAAAAATAATTTCAACTCAGGCAAATAACCCTATTATTACAAAAAATTATAAAACATACGAAAAAATATTAAAAAATACAGTATTAACAGCAAAAAAACTACATTATATAAAAACTATGAAAAAATAAAAAAAATAAATAAAAACCATGTGGAATATAATAAACGAAACAACTTATAAAGTATCTAAAAAGGAAAAACACAATACTATACTGAAAGTAAACGATAGTGAAATTTCAGATCCAAAACAAATTGCTGACATATTCAATGACTTTTTTGCTTCAATAGGTCTCATCCAAAACCAACCATTCTGCACTAACTTGAATGCCACTACAGTGCTACACCCAAATACCAACTCAATGTCTCAAGTTAATACCCTATTAAAAGAACTAAAAAACAAGCATAGCCATGGCCACGATGAACTGCCTCCTCACTTGCTAAGGCAGTGTGCAGACGAATTGAGTTTGCCTTTATACATGCTGATTAACCAATCTTTCGAAGAAGGAACATTTCCTAAATTACTAAAAAAAGCCATAATAAAACCAATCCACAAAAAGAACTCAAAAAAGGAACCTACCAACTACCGTCCCATAGCGCTATTGCCTACCATATCGAAAATATTTGAAAAAGCTATGTGCAATCGCGTATACTCCTACAGCGAAAAATACAATATATTCGATAATTCGCAAAATGGATTTCGTAAAAATCGCTCCACTACGTTAGCAGTCTACAAATACATACAAGAGGCCCTTAACCTAATAAATAACAGAAATTACGCAATAGGTGTTTGCTTAGACATGACAAAAGCTTACGATAAGGTACCATACGAGATCTTACTACATAAACTGCACGGGATAGGTATACGAGGAAAGGCCCACGATTGGTTCACTTCATACTTAAGGAATAGAGAGCACCAAGTTCAAATAGAGGTCTTTAATGAAGAAAATAAAGAAGTCCAGAAAGTGAGTTCAGAAGCTAAAATAATTAATGCATCCATTCCTCAGGGTAGCGTAATCGGTTGCCTACTATTTCTTATATATATTAACGAGCTTCCAAAATATATTGAATTCCCGTGTGTATTATTTGCGGATGATATATCGTTTCTAATCTCCTGTAAAAACAACACGAACTTAGTAGACAAACTGAACAGCGCGTTTAACCAAACCGTTACTTGGCTAGATAATCATAATCTTGAAATAAATATAACAAAAACAAAAATAATGACGTTCCACCCTCGTCAAAAAAAACCTCTTCACATAAATTATACATATAAAAACTGTAAAGTTGAGACAGTTAATGAGTTTAGTCTTTTAGGCCTAACAATAGATACAAACATCAACTGGAAGTCACATATTCAAAAAATAAAAACAAAGCTTTCGCAATTCTCCTATGCACTTAGAGAAATAAAAAAACAACAAACATCCAAACGGCCCTCAACATGTACTACGCGTATGCTTATGCATGGCTTAGCTATGGTGTTACTCTATGGGGTAATAGCACAGACGCATCTGTACTCCTCATACTCCAAAAGAAACTTATAAGAATAATAGCAAATATTGAAGATACAGAAAGTTGTCGACACGATTTTAAGCACCATAAAATCCTAAACCTGCCAAGCATGTACATTTTAGAAACATGCAAATTTGTACAAAAACACCAAGAATTTTATACAAAACGAGAAGACATACAAGTAAAATATACTTTCCGCCATAAAAATAGAAGAAAATCTACCGACGTCTAACTTAACCATGCACTCGTCTAGCCCATATGTAATGTCTATTAAAATATATAATAAATGACCAGATACAATAAAATCAGAAAACAAAATACATATATTTACAAAGATAGTTAAAAACATTTTATTGGACAAATGCTATTATTCAATTAATGATTATTTAACTGATAAGACGCTTACCATTATATAATCATAAAACAAATGGAATATAACTATAATTTACATTCTTAATAATAGACATTACTTTTCTTCCTCTCTTCTACACTTGCTGTGCCCGACAGGGTTCACAATGATCAGGATTGTACTTTTTTACCACCTAAGTAAACATTGTGAAATGCAAATAAAGTATTGAGTATGTTTAGTGGCACTTGTATAGTGCCACTACACATATTCCTTCCCTGTTATTCGTTTTTTTAGGTATATCCACTATATTCAACTATGACCAGGGCCGTCTTAAGCCGTGCCGGGGCCCTTGGGCACGGAAGAGTAGGGGGCCCTCAGGCACACTTTTACTCCTACTAAAAGTTGACGAACTGACTGACATAAACAGATTTTTACTACCATTTTATTTTTACTATTTTCGTAATACTTTGACATATATAGAGCCAAAGCTGTTTAATAAAATTTCTGCCACATCTATCTGCCAACTCATAAATGGCCCTGAAATTATGACACAAGGTGTGGTCAAGCGGAAGCTAAAACACTTGGACATCCACAAGTCGAGTGGGCCTGACAGCATCCCAGCCAGCCGCCCAGCAGTGGTTCTGAAGAAGTGCGCCCCTGAATTGTGCCCCATTGTAACTCGCCTGTACTGTATTTCATATAAAACCCAAACGGTTCTATTCTCTTCTCCCTTTGTTCACGCGATTCCTAAAAAGATGATCAGTCAAACCCGTCAACTTACAGGTGCATAGCCTCCTTATGCGGCATCGCCTTTCGTCATGGTCCTTTAGCTGGTAGTCGTCTAACGTATCTTACGCACCTTGGAGAGCAGAAGCGAATCTCTCAATATAAGCTTTGATATAGTCAAGGTTTTTGAAGTACCAGAATTTCGAAACTCCGGAATTTCGGACGTTTTTACCTCGTGGGAACTGACTGCCCACAAAATAAGAGGTATAATCCCACAAATTTCAATTAAGAACTAATTTATTTTGACTCTTGTGTTTTGAGCTATGAACAATTTCGCAACAACTGGATTGATAAAAAAATCAACCATAGTGGGCCATTTGACACCTAGTTACTTTTAGACGTTTATCTGAGCCAGTCATAAAAAAAAAATCGTGTGAGTGTAGCCTCCACATCTGACGAGTCGAAGCGTACAAGTCGCTTGCAAGCGAGATTTCGACCAAGCGACTTGTCGCCTAATCCGAATAAAAGACTGATGAAAAGTAACTAAATGACTTGTTAAATTTTGGAGTTATATTCGTTTATTTTATTCTTGAAAATAAAAACTGACAAGATCGAACTAATAAATAAAACTAAACACCAGTTCCAGAATTCCGTAATTGACACGCCAATAACGTAACTCTCCTCCGGAATTCGTAATTTTCTGATTGTATTGAATTTTTTAAGTTTTTACCTGTTTATAAAGATCGAGTAACAAATTGCTTAAAAATTACGTTTGTTGTATATGAGCCCCCTTTAATATTTACTTTCTTTGAAATTAATTATTTATTTTGAAAGGTGATATACAACTACATATTCTATGAAAATTTTAAGCGCCTACCTGTTACCGTTAGTAATATTGAGCGAAAAATAATACGTTTATTGTATGGGACCCCCCTTAATATTTTCTTTTTTTTATTTTTAGATAGTATTTGTTGTTATAGCGGCAACAGAAATACATAATTAATGAAAATTTCCGCTTTCTAGCTATCACGGTTGATGAGATACAGCCTGGTGACAGACAGACAGACAGCGGAGGCTTAGTAATAGGGTCACGTTTTTACCTGTTAGGTACGGAACCCTAAAAAGGAAATTACTGATATCGCATTCTTCCCGCCAGCAAAATGACAAACACCATTAAAAGAAAAAGTATAAAAGATTTCAAGACGAAATGTACCTTAAAACGAAATGTGCCAACTTTTATATTTCGATTTTGAACCTTTTACCTTCCAAAAATACTTTTTAAATACATTTAGCATTTGAAATGGGCATTATTTATTAAAATTGATACGAAGTTATTTCTTCAAACGAAACATTGATTGCGGAACGTATAACTTTTTCAATTTAATCTTCCAATGACTGATCAAGTTCCTTCAGATAAAATTCGATAGAATATCAATTTTGATCACGTATTTTTATTCAGTTTTCTAGAATCGTAACTAAATCCATAATGGATTTAATATACAATCTAGGTACATTAAGTCATTCAATATAGCTTCTAGTATATAAAAACAAAATATAAAAGCATAAAATTTTGTGCAAATATCAATAAGCTCGTATTTATATGACCAATTTAGACTTAAGGTAATGGTCGATTAGGCTAATGGCATCCATTTCTAACGGTGCAGGTGTAATCCAGAGATATTTAAACAGTACAAATATCTAAAATCTGAGCCATTTTAAGCGCCAGATATTTTATTTTCAAATTTGCTGCATCAAAAATATGGAACACAATACCTCCAATATCTCTCCAAAATATAAAAACTTTAATTAAATTTAAAAATCAATGTGCAGAATTTATACTTGAAGCCCAAGAGAATATAAAGTTTCAAATATTAAAGTGATCAGAGGGTTACATTTGTAGACTATGTACAATTAAGATTGTAGTGCTAGATTTAAGAATGAAACAGCCGCATATGCTGGTAATTAATCACAATAGTAACATTATTTTTTAACTGTAATGTATGGTTTCTTATAATTTCAAATAGGTTACACGTTTCGTAATTTTTAATATTTTTTGTAAACGGGAGTCAAAGGTTTAATATAGGAATTTAAACTTTCGTGGTCATTTACACTTATTTTAAATTGCCTTTCGGGAGATATACCACGTACCTTGTACGTGGTATATATCCGGAAAGACAATTTAAAATAAGTCAAAGGTTTAAGCTGAGAACCAGCGCTTGGTAATTCTCCGGGATCCAAGCATAAGCTGACGCTTAAACCTTTTGCTTTCAATATTAACTATAGTTTATTTTGTAATTTATACAAATTTGCTGTAATACTGAAATCAATCAACTTTTATTCTACTCGTATTCTATTCTTATTCTATTTTTAAATCGTGTTAATGAGTTTGATTCAGTTGCAATTTTTGAACCAGCTACTTTTTTGTGAGACAGGAGGCAAATGAGTAGTGGCATCACCTGATGGTAGACGATTTTAGCTGCCCATAGACACCCGCATCACTAGCGGAGTAAAGAGTGCATTGCCGGCCTAGATGGGTAAAGGAATAGAAGGAGGACTGGGACGAGGGAGAAGGAAAGATGGATAAATAAAATAAAACTTATTAGGGCTTTATTTTGACACACTTATGTGATGTATTCTTACTTTTAATTCAGGTAGTTTTTCTATTTCCTCCACGGGGACTGCTATTGTATGCGCCTGGTTTTCTGTCATGCGTTTGGGCACTAAGTCTGGATTCACTTCTCTGAAGCGTTTGAATACCCTGAAAATAAATGTCACATTATTACAGTAATATCGCTGTAAAACTTTATTAAAACAAACTAATTGCAAAGGTATGGCACAGATTCAAGGTCGGCAGACGTGTCTTATTCTCTATATATATATGTCTGATAACGTCATCAGTATATTTTTAACATTCGTCCACAAGCTTGGTATGCTATCTAGGAACCTACTTTACCGAATTGGAATGAGACTTCACTCACTTGTCGAGGAGAGATGGCAATACGATCATTAAAGACACTTAAAAATATACATCAAACTAAAAAACCCGCTTTAATAAGACACAGTAAAAAGTAAACAGTATTTTTATATTATTGTAAAAAATGTGTAGTGCTAAAGTATTTTTTGCTATAGTTAATATAACAGCACCTAATATATGATTAAATATTATTATCTACTTGTATTGTTTTATTTAAAATCGTGTGAATTAATTAGGAAAGTATTAAGCAGCAGCTCTAGTCTAACAGTTGTTTTGCAGTTACATTTCCAAACCTCGTAAATTTTTCTAGTGAAACATTTTATTTATCCAGCCAGGCATACCGAAGACTTCACTTTAAGGTCGCAAAACCAATAAATTTTAATAAGTTTCTCATCATTTGCAGCCATATACATATCCTTTGTATGCAAGCAAAACCAAAATGAATAAGAGTCTTACATTTAAATGTTATTTCAATTCAATTCAATATTCTTTATTGTGAAACATAGGTTGGTGTACATAATAAGGTGTTTACGGAGTGGTTGTGTTCAGCTATGTTCTACCAATAGGCTTACAATAATTTTGCTTATCACATTGAAATAAAAAAAAATGCAATAATAATTTTAAATAACTCAGTTTCGTATAACATTAAAATTAATAAATATAAAACAATATGTAATTACACATGCAAAAAAAACTACGTCCCTGTCGCCACAGTTTATAAACTCTCCTGTAAACTATATTCAGCCAAATCAATCAATCAGTTTGTCGCCGTATACGTGGCGTAGTAAGTGTGGGGGCGTTGATATACGTACGAACCGAATTGATTGATTGGCTTGATTCATGTCATACTGTTGAGTTCAAGCGTGTCATTTGGGTCACGAAGTTACACTTATGAATAATTTGGGTGTGTTAGACATAATATTGTTGCTTTTAAGTCAATAGAGTACATTTTCGAAACGTGTAGGTAACCAATAGGATACATTTTCATAGTCTGTCAGTTTATGCCCTCCGTGTGGTGACGGATTGTCACCACCAGGATACGGAATGTCACCACCCCGTACGTGTTGTAAGAGCCGACAGAGGGAGCATATTAGGCAGAGAACAGCACTGTAAGAGAAGGAAAACTTGGTAGAAACCCTATACCAACCCGTTTGACCAGCGTGGTACAGTAGGCCAATTCCTCCTTTCAAAGGAGAGGCCTACTCCAGCAGTGGACTGTTAAAGGATCAGTTTATGCTGGTACCTCACTTCAAATAAAAATAAATACATATTCGCTCACAACTCAGAACCAGTAAAGTAAGTTAAATGAATAACTGAAAATTACAAGAAGAGCTTCTTTTTTTTTGTTTCGCTTGTCGTGTCGTCTTGTGTTTGTGTCTGTGTTTGCCTCCACTTGTAGTAACTAAATAGGGTGTGAAGTACCTCACACCAAATAAAAAGGATTTTTATTTGGTGTGAGGCCGCTAATAAAAAAGCAACCCATCATTAATACTCATTCAACCCAACAAACAGGGGTTAATTTAGAATGTAACGGTTTCGTGGTAAAATTCATTCAATTTTACATCAAGGTGTACATACATACATATTACATACAAAGACTCACGCCTGTTTCCCGGAGGGGTAGGCAGAGACTGCGGAACGCCATTTGCAACGATCCTGACATACCTCTCTTGCTTCAATCACTCCCATCAAGTTTCTCATGCATGCTCTTCTGTTAAGGGTACTTCTGACCTGTACTTTTTTCAGGATGTCTCCAATCTGGTCAGAGAACGTCCGCCTAGGTCTTCCCCTTTGTCCTGTCCTATTCACACTTGCCTTATATATCTTCTTTGTCAGTCTATCGTCATCCATCCTCTCCATGTGCTAAAACCATCTTAACATGCCTTTCTCAATGCTTGTCACATCAAGGTGTTATAGAGAAAATATGTCAGCCTATGCTAAGTCGCAATGATTGGAGTCTTTATCCAAAAAGTACCGAGTGTACAAGATCATGCTTTTGTATAACAAATCCTAGTCTAAAAAAGGCTTGTGAGACCGAGTGTCGGCTTCAGAGTAGGATTAATGTTATCTTTTATTTCAGCCCAGAAACACGTCGGCGTGCTAACGTTGTGTGTTCGGCAGCTTTGTACCTTATAATACAAAGTCGTGGCATCGTTCAATTATAGGACCAACGCCGATACCACAATGGCTTGGCCGTTCAAAACATGGAGTAGGTATAACATTACGCGATTTGTACAGTAAATCTGTGTCAAAAGTGTTACTAGGTTTTTCCGAATTCTAAGTAGCAGCACGGAGTCTGGTGATGTGCCCGGTAACGGCAATAGGCTCGCCCCTATTACGTGGGGCCTAAAAATTCATGGCGAAATGTGGGTGTAATATTACACCTCTGCCTACCCTGCGGGGATACAGGCGTGAGCCTATAAAAAAATCTTTATATTATAGAATTCATGCGTTACTGACTGACTGTCAGACAATGCACAGCCAACATGTATTGTTACTTGGGCATCCCCTAGTACATATTATATATAGAACATCCTGTGTTTCGGCAGACTTAACAAACATTAATCAGCACACCTATAAGCACACCTATTTATACTCGAAACAACACTTTATGGATATACACATAAGCGGTTACACACATAAAGCGTTGTATAATGTGGGAATCGAGCGTACAATAATTGGCTCAGTTCTACAGGGCAAGGCGACCGGGCGACCGCTTAAACCACTGTTACAGTAGGTATTTATGAGTAACCGACACTACACTGCACTGGTAAGTCTGGCACGTCTAACGTATGTGGCAAAAGCCAAACCAATTTCCTAAATAATATGTTATCAAGAACTTACAATTTTAAAAATATAATCCATAAATTACTTTCATGTTATAAAGGTAGTAAATATTAATGGGCAAGCTCACGTCACGTTAAGTTAGGCATGAGATGCTAGTTGACGAAGTTTTGGACTTTATAAGACTTTAAGTAGATAGAGCTTATAACTTGACAACTGTAGTGCTCATATAGTGACTATTCCGTTTCCAATACATCAGAAAATTAAACAACGTTCACAGAGAGAAGACGCATGGTGGCGTAGCGGGAGTTTAAGCGACTGCTAGTTCCGGGTGCGATTCCCGCTCAAGCCAAACATTTATGTGCGTGAACATGGATGTTTGTCTTGGTCTGGGTGTTTCTATGTATAATATGTAAGGATTTACAAAAATAAAAGTATAATATATATGTTTATCCATTGTCTAGTACACATAGTACAAGCTCTGCTTAGTTTGGGACTAGATGGTGTTGTCACTTTGTGGTAGAGTAGAGAGAGTAAAGAAGATATCTATTGTATTAGGATATCGATTGTTATATATGAAAACCTTAAGCGCGCTCAGTGCTTCCAAGTTTTGAGCCATTTCTAATTAGTTTTCAGTCTTTCAAGGCTCTCAATCAAAGCGACACTACTTAATTAGAGTTTGATAAAGAAGGAATAATTAGTTTAGATTACTTTAAGGCTCGATTTTAATTTATCAAACTCTTATATATTGCCTGACTGCCTCCGTGGTCCAGTGAATAGCGTATGCGACTGCTGATCGGAGGTCCCGGGTTCGATTCTCGGGTCGGGCAAAAGTGTAACTGGGTTTTTCCGAATTCTCAGTAGCAGCACGGAGTCTGGTGATGTGCCCGGTAACGGCAATAGGCTCGCCCCCTATTACGTGGGGCCTAAAAATGCATGCCGAAATGTGAGTTTAATATTATACCTCTGCCTACTCCTTCGGGGATATACAGGCGTGAGTCATTAAAAAAAATAGATTGATGGACGTTCGCAATATTTTAATTATCGATGAACTTGACTCCTAGGGTATATATTTGACACAAGCTCCGTACATAATATGTCAAATATATATCTCTAGTAGCCAAATATAGCGATAGATTAAATATTGGGAACGGCCGTAAATCACTTATATGAAATCTGACGTACCGTGATAAGGTCATATCGGAAGTCCTTGTTAATGATACCTGAACTTGAAGCACGTGTAAAAAACTCATTAATGTGCTACGAAAATATCTCGGTATTTCAGCCTTAGCCTTAGCCTTCCAGCTGACCTTGGCAGGTCAAAGCCATTAGTATATTACTATCGACACGTAAGGAAACATTAACAACTACTTACTTTTTACTAAACGACAGCGCGATACACGATATTAAAAAGAATATTTATGTGACATATTATTATAATTAGACGTCGCTTGGGGCTCCGCCCGCGTGAATTATCCACCTAAGCCTTCCTCGGTCATCTGTACCGATGAAAAATGTATTGTATGTGTAAATGTCATCCTCCTAGCGTTATCCTAGTTAGAACCCGGGGTCCGCTTTCTAGTCTAACCGGATTTGACTGAATATTACCTTTTCCACAAAACGACTGCCTGTCCGACCTCCGCAACCCGAAGGGATAGCTATATTCCATCGTTTAGACTAGTGTCAGTTTATTTAGAAGGTACTGACGCTCTGTAACCACTTTCAAAGATCTTCATGACAACCGGGACCGACGGCTTAACGTGCTCTCCGAGGTACGGGACAAGCGATAATTAACAATTTAATACGCAAATAACTCCGAAAAGTTATTGGTGCGCGCTGTGGATTCGAACCCGATACCCTCTGCATGGCAGTCTGTTGGTAGATCTTACTAGGCTATCGCTGCCATGTGTAAATGTACCGTACAAAATCTGTTAAGTAGTTTTGATTAAAAGGGGGAGTTCTTCAGGTCTCTCGTACAAACTTTACAGACACTTATTCTAGATAGATATGTAGATTCATTGGTATATGTAAACTGTTTTAATTATTAGGATGGTGTAGGGAAGGCACGTTTAAAGCAGTGATAGCCTAGTGGAGACACCAACAGACTGCCATGCAGAGGGTTTCTGGTTCGAATGTGCGGCATGCACGTAATTGTTAATTATCGCTTGCTCGTGGCTCAGAGAGGGTAGGTCCCGGCTGCCATAAAGATCTTTGACAGTTGTAACACTGAGTCAATCATCTTCTTAGCGTTATCCCAATTTCAATCTGGAGTTCGCTTACTAGTCTAACCAGATTTGGCTGAATATTAGCTTTTCCACGGAGCGACTGCCTGTCTGACCTCCGCAACCCGAAGGGATAGCGATATTTCATGGTTTGGACGGTTTACTAATGTTTGCTATAATTTAAAATGCCATAATTTCATATGCCATACTGGTATTTGCCATAATTTCATTAGAAATAACGCTTCAGTTGTCATAATCGTGAAATGACATAAAATGACTTTCACTAATTCCATTGGTCATAATCGATCAAGTGTCATAATAATTTAAATCCATAAGTGTATTTGCTATAATTTTCGTTTTCAATAATCTAAAACAACTTCAGTTTATTAAACTAGTGTGAAGAATGTGGACTAAGTTGACGGAGCCCTGCTTCGCAGGGCTCCTATTTTTGGATTAAGGGTCAAAAGAGAAACCCTAACCTAACCTAACCTATCTGAGTCGGGTTGCACTGAGTCGGGGTGTTAACAATTATTAATTCAACTTCAGTTTATTGAACTAGTGTGAAAAATGTGCACTAAGTTGACGGAGCCCTGCTTCGCAGGGCTCCTATTTTTGGGTCAAGGGTCAAAAGAGAACCCTAACCTAACCTAACCTATCCGAGTCGGATTGCACTGAGTCGGGGTGTTAACGATAAATAATGCAACTTCAGTTAATTAAACTAGCGTGAAAAATGTGGACTAAGTTGACGGAGCCCTGCTTCCCAGGGCTCCTATTTTTGGGTTAAGGGGCAAAAGAGAACCCTAACCTAACCTAACCTATCCGAGGATTGCACTGAATCAGGGTGTTAACGATAATTAATTTCGACCTAACAATATTATGTATAATTTTCATTATTATATTTTGATTATGTCAAGAGTCGATTATGAGATGTGTTACTTATGGAAACTAATTATTATGATATAATTATGTTGTTATAGAAAGTCATTTTATGGCAAATAAAAGTTATTACTGTTGAGTTGTTAAGGCAAACGTTATTAGTATAAATGATAATAGTGCAAATAAATATTATGATCGGGGATGATTATGGCAAACAATATTAGTGCAAATGAATTTATGGAAAACGAGAGAATAGCGGTTTGGACTAGTGTCAGTTTATTTAAGAAGGTACTGACGCCCTATAACGATTGTCAAAGATCTTCATGACAACCGGGACCGACGGCTTAACGTGCTCTCGAGTCAATACCCTCAAATAAATTGATATTGGTCTAAACCGTGGCATGTCGTTGCAGAGCGGGTTGTAGAGGTCAGACGGCAGTCGCTCTGTAGTGAACGGACCCTGACCTCCAAGGCGTAATTAAGTATGGGTTGCAACTGGGATCAAGGTTGGAGGATGATGATGATGCATAGTACGTTATAATTGTTGCTGCTGCCACAGCGGAGACTCTAAAACAGCGCAAATACGTAAATCTCGTAGGGCATTATGTATTTGAACCGTTTGGAGTCGAAACGTTGGGGTCATGGGGTCCAGGTGCTAGGTCTCTTTATAGAGAGCTTGCGAAGAGACTTGCAGACGCCTCACGTGACCGGAAGGCTGGTATGTATCTAGCTCAAAAAGTAGCAATGCCATACAGCGAGCGTGGCAATGCTGCCAGTCTTCTGGGCACGTTCGCAATAGACGGCGCGGCGGCGATGTGGAGGACTTTCACGACGCCCTTTGAATATATTAAGTATGAAATTTATTATTTGTACGCTACGTGCGGTACTATTGTATTTTAATATTTTAATTTAATTTTAATAGTAGTATTTAAGTAGTTATAATTGTTTTATGCGAACATAAATTTAATTTTGATATATATAATAAATAAAATTGTTGAAATGTTTATTGGTATAAAAACCCCAACCGTAGTTTTAAGGTGGCCATGATTACAGATGTACTTAGTACAACAAGAGATTAGAGATTTTAAAATACTCCAAACATCCACGAATTAAATTTAAGACATTACATGTATACTAAAATTCGTCAGCTTATGGTCGGTGCGGACTAAAATCACAAGACAGATTATATAGTCCTCCAAAATCGTAACAAAATTATAAAGTAGCCAGTAATATTTCTAAATAACCAAGTATCCAATTTAATCTAGGTATACCTATGTTCACAGGCATCTAAATAAAAACTGTGGAGACGTGAAGTTTAGTGAACCTCGGATTGTGATGAGAAACGTACTCATTAGACGTTCTAGGTGCTTTTATTGCGGGAATGTAATGTAGCAAGAAATATTAAATGAAAACGAGTGGGGATAATCTTGTACCTTAATAAGATGTTTGTGTTGTTGGTGCTAAAGAATAGAGATATGAATATAATATTTTGGGTTTGTTGATTATTTATATAGACTCACGCCTGTATCCCCACAGGGTTAGGCAGAGGTGTAATATTACACCCACATTTCGCCATGAATTTTTAGGTCCCACGTAATAGGGGGCGAGCCAATTGCCATCACCGGGCTCTTCACCAGACTCCGTGCTGTTACTGAGAATTCGGAAAACCCCAGTTACACTTTTGCCCGACCCGGAATCGAACCCGGAACCTCCGATCAGCAGTCGCATACGCTATCCACTGGATCACGGAGGCGTGTCTGTTGAGGTTGGTGTGATTGTGGATTGCTTCTTTCGTTTTTTCCCGTACCTATGTGCTTTTTACGAAAGCTGCAAACAAGCACATGCATCGCCCATGGACACAAGCAATACCAGAGGAGTCACAAGTGTTTTGGCGCCCTTTGGGTTGGGAAAGGAATAGGATACTAATACTTATCCTGTGCATAAAAATGAAACAATAGCTATGTTTAATAATTATATATAACGTATTTGTTTTTATAGTCAACAGTTCAATAAAATTAATGAATTTTCTGTTAATGAATGCCGTAATATCACTCGGCAATAATAACATTAATTTATTTGAAAATAAGTGACGCAGTAAATTAACAGTGACATGCATTATTTTTATTTCTTTTGTCCTCGCATAGATAACTAAATTCCACATAATATAAAATGTCTAGTAACTACTGATAGATCTTGAATTTAACTAAGAGCCAACTGGCTCACGTTTACTTTCACAATAAAAAAGCAGATAAAAACGGTTCATTCGTTTAGGAGCTACGGTACCACTGACAGGCGTACTGAATTACTGATCCACAGATATTGTACAGACTGTTTGCGTCTTGGCTTAAAAGAGGTTCAAAGTACAGAGCCACCAAAATTCTGAACATTTCTTTTTTGGTTCATGATGTTTGTTTTTAACCTAAACTCCGTCCACAAGAAATTATATTGTTACCGTTCAAGCCATCGGATACTCCATATCAT
Organism: Euclidia mi; assembly: GCA_944739405.2. Lineage (NCBI taxonomy): Eukaryota > Metazoa > Arthropoda > Insecta > Lepidoptera > Erebidae > Euclidia > Euclidia mi. The sequence continues at coordinate 44,741 of CALYKY020000073.1, forward strand.
TATGTCATGCCATTCCATTCCCATGTATACTTCCGCCATTCACTTTTAAAAAATGCCTTGAAATCGACCTGTCATCATCACCATCATCAGCCCTTTATACTGTCCCACTGCTGGGCACGGGCCTCTTCTCACTATGAGAAAGGTAAGGCCATAGTCCACCACGCTGGCCAAGTGCGGGTTGGCAGACTTCACATGTCTTTCGAGAACATTATGGAGAACTCTCAGACATGCAGGTTTCCTCACGATCTTTTCCTTCACCGTTTAGCAAGCGATAATTAACAATTTCATACGCACATAGCTCCGAAAAGTCATCGGTGCGCGCCGTGGATTGGAACCTGGACCCTCTGCGTAGCAGTCTGTCGGTATTTCCACTAGGTTGTCGCTGCTATTTGAATTCGCGTTTCAAATTTTTTTCTGGGCATCTGCTCAAATTCATGACACGTGTATGACACTTTTGCACAACTTCCTTCGTATTTGTTATTCCATGGCTAGTGCTGGTTTTTGTCAACCTTGATCGGACTTGACCTTTTCAGGGATAAATTCTGTATGCTAATTCGTGTTTCACTGTACGTTTTTGCCAGTTAGACCCGGCAACACAAATCGTTCTGAAATAAGCTTCAAGCTTGATGCCAACTGCTCTTACTTGTAACTACGTAAACATCAAAGGAATTACTTTGATTTTTTGGTATTAGATATAGTTATTTTCTTTTTTAGCATTCGAAGTGTCCATATGTGCATAGTTTTAAGTTTCATGTAGACATTAAAACAGTGAAACTATTAACACCAGTTATTTTCACGAATTTCTAGATTCACGTTGAGTTATTTTAATGATATATTTAATGTTATTTTAATCCTTTATTTCAGTAGCAACCTCATCTATGCTACATTGCATGTTTTCGACGCTCCTAATAAAATAACATAACTTTTACGTTTAATATAATTAAGTATAGACAAAAAGCGTTAATATTTCTAAGTAGGCAGAAAACGGTGTGGGTGCGGAGTCGTGTCAATAATGGCTAATTAATTAGGAGTTTTGGCATCTAGCTTGTAGTGTTCATTGATGGCCGTTAATAGTTCAGGTCAGGGAGAAGCCAAACAGAATGTTCCAGAAAATGATTGATCGGTAGACGATGAAATATAAAATTCTTGCGTTATTGACAGATAAGCTCAGCCTAATAGACCAGGGTAGATAATTTTTGAAACGATAGAAAATTATAGTAGGATGCAACCCATTGGAAAAGAAAGAGAATATAGCAAACATTTGAGGAAAAATAAATTACGGGCGATCTGAGGTCGGGAAGTGGATGGGTTTGCGATTTTAATGGTAAAAAAGGGTTTATCTAGATTGCCAGCAAAACTATAAGTCCTACGGGAAAAACATCAATAGCAAAGTTGTAGGTAATAAAAAGATCTATAACTTTTGTATTTACACTTTATTCACACAACGTCATAATTTATGTGAAAATTCAAATAACCAAGTTTTTGGTTTTTTATTTTTAACTTTTACAATAGTTTTTTCTTTTACACGAAATTTGGTGAAAACTTGCCTTTTTATGTTTCAAACACATTGTTAATGTTTTTTATTTAAAATATTTATTTTTACGCCTTATTTTGACTTAATATCAAAATAAACCCTAATTTTCAATTGAAAATTCTCACGTCAATATATCAGCTTTTTTTTTACTTCTTCGGCGTTTTGTTCGTTGAAATCTCTACTTTTTGATGGTGTGAATAAAATATGCATTACTAAGGTAAACGTTCTCAGAAAATGCAAAGTAATGAAACCCACGCAAAACCTTCTATTAATTAATGTAATGGATCTTAGCGTAAAATTTTAACTAATTAAACAAGTATAAATAAATAAATTCATCCAACCCAGACACAAAACACGCGAGCCACGCCTCTTTATTTTTGAACGTCCTTTTTATTTTAGTTTTATAAGTAAAACAAATATAAAATAAATTGACTTACACCCAACGTCAATCCATGTTCTACAAAATATATTTGTTTTCTCTATACGGTTTACTCAGCGTGAAAAAGTCAATTAAAAAAAGCGGTGTCCGACACTGTGGTTCAATCAATACGATGCCTCACGTTCTACGTAAAACAAGCGTAACATTCCGTTATATTTACAAAACTAGTGTAAAATTTCAGGATGATCACATGAATGTATTATTAAATGGTATTAGCACAGTATAAAGACACATACAGTAGTTTGACGCCTTTGATCTCGTAGAAAAAGCCGACAACGTCTAGACAAGAGTAAGTAGGCTAGGCCACATGTAAACAATACCTACTTATTCAAACACCATCTATTTATTTTAGAAAATATTACAATTGCTACGCTACATGAATAATATAGTGTAAATCACTTATCTATACATATAAATAAAATTGGAGTGTCTGTTTGTAATATTAAAAGAACTGCTTTTTACTAAATGCATATGGATGTCTACACGGTACATACACCGAAATGACATTTTTTACAATTTTTGTCTGTCTGTCTATTTGGTCTCGCTAATCTGTGGAATGGCTGGACCTATTTTCAAGAAACCTCACTTGCCTGATGTACCAAGGAGTAACTTAGGCTAAAAATTTACCGGGTATGCGAAGAAGTTCCCTCAGGACGCGGGTGAAACCGTGGGAAACAGCTAGTTTATTATATTACAATAATTAACGATAAATAATTATTATGAAACACGTTGCATGTTTCGTGTGGAGACAGATTTGCATACAAAGTGTCAGTCAGCACCTATTTCATCCCGCAGGTGTCGTGGGAGGCGGTTAAGAATATAAAGCATTTTTCGTACAAACCAAGTTAAAATATGTCCAATCAAGCGATTGACATAGCGGTGGTTTAATGGATGGGTAACCTTGGGATCAGCTTGCAGAGCCTATGTTATCGATATGAAGTATTTTGCAGATATTTTTCGTGCAAACTACGTTAAGGTAAAGCAATAGACATCATGGTCATTTTATGGATGTGTGACCGGGCTATGAGATTACGGAGAACATGTGTGGGGTTTATAAAAGGGGGCCAAAAATATGGTTATTTTTGAGCTAGGATGCGCCGTTACCAAGATACATAATAATATATGATAGTTACTTACCTAATGCGAAGGTACTAGGTACTTATTGCATGAAATTAAAATCACACCAGAATCGAATATTACCTTACAACGCATATTTTCTTACGTCTGCCATGTTGTTTACGTACAATAATTGCTACTTTATTCTGTCATTTGGCCAGACATGAGATATGGTAAAAAGTAAGTAGATTAGTAGGAATGTGCACATTATTTTAAGGGGTCATAGGTACATACATTTCAAAATAATATAAATAATTATAATTAAAGAAATTTTCTGTTTTGGTATAAGTAAATTGATGAAATCGCAGATTTTTTAAATCCTTATTTATTTAAATCTTTAAACAGCATAAAGAATTTCAATGTCTCACAGCACAAGTCGTATGCACCATCTTAATTAATATTCATAAGCATGTCGCAACGCGTAACGTACATACTTACCAAGATGTTACCTAAACTGAGCACTAGATGTCGCTCGTGAGAGTGCGTGTGACATAATCAGCCTGTCACTTGTCAAGTTCGCGAAACGTCAATGTCAATGTCATTCGTGAGCACATTCGGCTTGTCATTTGTCAAAGTGCAGAGGCGATGTCGATTAAGTCGGGCAGTTGAGTCGAGACGTGCAAGCGAGAGTGAGCTCACGAAAGGCATCCGTTTCCATCCTATTAGTTTGTGTATAATTGTGATTGGTGATATTCTTAAATCATTAAAGAAGACATTTACTATCCATCTGTGGTGTTATTTTGTATCCCCACAAGATGCAAGAGGAGAATAACCGTGTACCAGATGACTGCAACTTTATGGGTTCCCCGTCATCAGAATTGGGATGGGACCACAACGACCCACGTGTTCAAAATGAAGACGCTAGTAACGAAAAATTGCTGGGCCTGTTGGAACTACAAAATCGTAATTTTCTGACGCTGATGCAAGCCATGAAAATACCGATTACATCGTCGCATGGCCTTTGTTTACCGGAATTCGATCCTGAGCAACAAGATATGGATGCACGTGCTTGGGTGACGACTGCAGACATGTGATTGAAGATCAAGACTCGCATTGCGCCCCGCTTGTGGTCGCACTAATGCGTAACGTTTCCTGGGATGATATTGTGCAATGCAGTGTGCACGAAGGCGCGAGCGATAGAGACTGCTAACGCTGCTATGCTGTTGAATCAGCTGAGCATTCAATTGCAACCTTGGTGAGCGTATTTTGTCTGATTTCTTTATTGGTACCTACTGCCAATTTTATTAAGTGACGGTACTTGTAAAACATTACGCGTTTAACCTTGGAAATGTCGTAATCGTTGTGGTGATGTCGCGATCACATCGTACCGAGTGTTGTAGGTTCGATTCCTACACGAGACACTGAAATGTGGAACCACTTGACCTTTGCCGTATTTTATGCTAGCGTATGATTGTCTGACTACCACAGTGACCTAGCTATAGCGTAGATATCGAATGGAGGTTTTGAGTTTGATACGCCGGTTAAAAAGAAAGCGATTATTTTTACTTCTACATGCGAGGGTGGCTCGCACTCATGAACCTTGTGATCATATTATGCTTGCTTGCAAATAAATTATCTTGTCTCGGTCTTACTTTATGGACTGTATCAGTAACTAGAGTGAGCGTACAGGCCGACTTGCATTATTCCAAACAAGTGCGGTTGGTTGGTTAGTGTAACCTGACCATAATCGAAAGATATTACTAGCGCCATTATTTTATCGACTCGTGGTGTTGATAATATCTAAAGGTTTTCGTTTAAACTTGATCTAAGTAAAAAGTGACACTGTTACTCGTTGTAATTCTGAGTTGTACAGACGATCTCGATGTTGCAATTACACCTGCTTCTTTGTGTGCATAAATTTTTAACATGGCACATTAAAATGTTTCTTACTCTGATTATAAGATGGCACCACTAGTAAAATTAAACTCAATTTTAAGATTTTACGCGTGAAAATTACCTACTGTGTATTTTTAAAATTAATGTGATACGCTGGGAATTTTTATCAAGTGCCCCGAGTTCTCTGGCTAATTCCAGGTTATGCTTAGGACGTTTAAGAGTGATAGTGTTTCTAGTAGAAGTTGTTTAACTCGATTACCAGACGTAGAAGAAAATGATTGAGTTATCATCGTAGTGCTTTACGATAATCAGTTTCAGAGATTTTAATTGTCATTGTAGATAGGACTAGGTTAGTGATCGTTAGTGATGATTGTATGCTTAACCTTATTCTCATTAAATAGGTACTTTGTTAGTCTTTGTGATAATTTTGTGATACCCACGTTACCGTCATTGTAGATTTGCATAAATTGGATAAGCCGTTTGTGCGGCTGCATGTTTAGCCATGCGTTGCCATTGTTTGGACCGGTAAAGTGTCTTTCTGGTTAGTCAAGTTTACCCTTGAGCTTTTGTGACAGCCGTTAGTGCATTGTCATAGTATCACAAACGTTGTCCATCGTCTTGAACGCGTAAGGTCCGTTGCTGTATTGCTAATGATTAGGTTAGGTTATGCTTCGTATTTAGACTATCCATGACAAAATTATAACGCTGAAAAGACTGATTGGATACCTTGGTAGTAAACTTAACATCTAAACTATTATACAGCCTAGTAAGATTTTCTTATAGTCTGCTATGTGATAAGGAAAACCAAAGTAACATGATCAACAAGACTAAGTACTTTAAGATTACTTTGTTAAACGCTCGAAATGATTATACGGGTGGTGTTGTGTAACCGGATGGTGGTTGTAATGAGTTTCCTATTATTTTAACGAGTATGCGTGTTGATCAACATATCAGCTTCGAGAGAAATAATTAGTTGTGGTTTTCATTAAAACCTGTCATGATTTTGTTTAGAGTAGCTTTATTCCCCACCGACTTGGGTCAGGAATAGCCGAACGACTAGAATGAGTGTTGTGCGATAATTTTCTTTTATTCCTAGAGCGAAGTACATTAAAGTGTAGTCGTTGATCGCAATCACGGATACCCTGCTACTCAAGTAGCTCTTATTTGATTTTTGATCGCTAAAATTACCTACCTCTGGTTTCTGTGTCGTATGACAAGAGCATGTTGCGAGAATCTGAATGTGCTCATGGACTGACGATTGCTTATTTCGGCACTGTAGTTTTTGCCTCTATGTAGCCAAAGGAAATCAGTTTGTCCGAAAGTAGCTTATCGGTTCTCGCCATGTTCGCATTTGGTTTTAGTTTTTGTCAGTGGTCAAATCCAGTTTTGACATAGCTTATTGAGAGTATGGACGGGAGTTACGTTCCGCGGTTGTGAAGTAGTAAATGAATTTGATAATCGCCTAAAATTTACGAAGTGCGGACGTTGAATTAGTCTGAAACAACGGATACACTATTTAGTGGGTATACAATGAGACGAATCTTTGAAATACTAATGGTAGATTTATTTCCTTTTTGGGTAATCCTGGTGGCTAGCGCGGCCTGATGGCCGGCGCGGCCTGGTAGCTGGCGCGGCATGGTGGCCGGCGCGGCATGGTGGCCGGCGCGGCATGGTGGCCGGCGCGGCATGGTGGCTGGCGCAGTCTGGCGACCGGCACGGTTTGGCGGCCGGCGCAGCCTGGTTGCGAGTGTGGCTTGGTGGCCAGCATAGCCCATGTGTGTCGCGCGGCCCTTGTGTGTCGCGCGGCCCGTGTGTGTCGCGCGGCCCGTGTGTGTCGCGCGGCCCGTGTGTGTCGCGCGGCCCGTGTGTGGTGCGCGGCCCGTGTGTGGCGCGCGGCCCGTGTGTGGCGCGCGGCCCGTGTGTGGCGCGCGGCCCTTGTGTGTCGCGCGGCCCTTGTGTGTCGCGCGGCCCGTGTGTGTCGCGCGGCCCGTGTGTGTCGCGCGGCCCGTGTGTGGCGCGCGGCCCGTGTGTGGCGCGCGGCCCTTGTGTGGCGCGGGGCCTGTATGTGGCTCTGAGAAGCTTGGTAAATGGTATAACTAAAGCCTACCTGGCCGAAACTGGCAATGAAAGTGAAGGTAGTTTATTAAAGGAGTTTGCTTAGAAGGTTTAGAATCCAAAGACCTTAGCTTTAATGTTTTGGTTAACTTGGTTTGAAATATCTTAAAGGCCCATTTGAGGTCACAGAAGTTCTTTACGATGATCATTATAATCGCAAAGCCCTTAATTCTAAGCGTAAATGTAAGTACGCACTCTGCAGGTTGAGAAAAATGACTGAAGTTCAAAGTACAACTGACGAAATTGAGGTTCTACCTCAATTTCGTCATTTGTATCAAAATAGTTCTAATATTGAAGAAAGTGTTTAAGTTTACATGATGATCGGATCGGATCGTGCCAGAGGCTGACGTGTAGCCGTAGCTCGGTAGAAATCGGCGTCTACTAAGTAGTCCGTGAGTAGGCGGTATTGCAGTCGGCCCTGGCTGAGGTCGGGTTTCAGTCGCGTTCCCATGTGGGTTTCGCAAAAAGCAGAGTAACTGGAGGTAACTGGGCTATGCATAGCCATGATCACATGTAGGGCTTAAATGTTATAGTTTACTTGGTTTGAAAAACAAAATATCTTGAGAGATACAGCGATAGTGAAATATCAGTTTTACTTTGAGTTCCTTAATCAGTCAGGTAAGACTGATTAAACTCGATGTTGATAGAGTAGGTTTGTATTCGTAGTTCTTGTCACTCTTATATGCCCCTGGTTAAGGGATTCCGCTGGTTAAGTGATGCCCCTGGTTAAGGGAAGCCCCTGGTTAAGGGATGCCGCTGGTTAAGTGATGCCCCTGGTTAAGGGAAGCCCCTGGTTAAGGGAAGCCCCTGGTTAAGGGATGCCCCTGGTTAAGGGATGCCGCTGGTTAAGTGATGCCCCTGGTTAAGGGAAGCCCCTGGTTAAGGGATGCCCCTGGTTAAGGGATGCCGCTGGTTAAGTGATCCCTCTGGTTAAGGGATGCCCCTGGTTAAGGGATGCCGCTGGCTAAGTGATGCCCCTGGTTAACATTTTCACGGACAGTAAACGAGACACAATTGAAGTTTTATTGTTATCACGTCTATAGGCGTTTACTGTCCTTCAAAGTGTTAAGGGATGCTAGATGAACACTTACACGAGGACGTGTAAGGCGCAGGACGGCCGTGTCGCAACGCGTAACGTACATACTTACCAAGATGTTACCTAAACTGAGCACTAGATGTCGCTCGTGAGAGTGCGTGTGACATAATCAGCCTGTCACTTGTCAAGTTCGCGAAACGTCAATGTCAATGTCATTCGTGAGCACATTCGGCTTGTCATTTGTCAAAGTGCAGAGGCGATGTCGATTAAGTCGGGCAGTTGAGTCGAGACGTGCAAGCGAGAGTGAGCTCACGAAAGGCATCCGTTTCCATCCGATTAGTTTGTGTATAATTGTGATTGGTGATATTCTTAAATCATTAAAGAAGACATTTACTATCCATCTGTGGTGTTATTTTGTATCCCCACAAGATGCAAGAGGAGAATAACCGTGTACCAGATGACTGCAACTTTATGGGTTCCCCGTCAAGCAAATAAATAAGTAACGAACAAAAAACAAGCACGTGCCAGCCCCCAAAAACATGTACCTAGTTAGGAACTAAGGCGATATACGTAACTAGGTACCGCTCTTCCCGCGTCTCACCTCTTGGCCCCCGCACGATTGACCCGTCTAGACGCGTTCGTCGAACGACTGAATGGATTATTTGACTGTGGCATTAGTATGGTCAACGATTTACCCACATTTAAGGACTTTTTTTTATCTTTTAAAATATATCTTCTGTACACATAAATAAAATTGAAGTGTCTGTTTGTAATATTAAAATAACCGCTTGTTACATAATGCATATGGATGTATACACCGTACATATACCGAAATGAATTTATGCCGAAGGAAGAAACTGAAGGAGTGCGTACCAGGAACCAGCGCCAGCAAGACCTGGATCAGAGGCGCTTCGGGGACGTTCCTTCTCCGTCGTCTGGTGGGCAAGGTGACACCGCGGCTGCAGTGGCGCCTGCAAGCGCAACACACTCCGTTACGTTGCCCGACATCGCGGCTCTGATGGCGTTCATGCAGGAGCAGGCCCGCCGTTAAGAGGAGCACGCGTGCCACTTGGAGGAACAGCTACAGCGCGACAAGGAGGAGCAGGCTCGCCGTCAAGAGGAGCAGGACCGCCGTCAACATGAGCAGGCTCGCCGTCAAGAGGAGCAGGCTCGCCGTCAAGAGGAGCAGGCTCGCCGTCAAGAGGAGCAGGCTCGCCGTCAAGAGGAGCACGCGCGCCGCCTAGAGAAACAGCTGCAGCGCGACAAGGAGGAGCACGCCCGCCGTCTGGAGGAACAGCTGGTGCTCATGAAGGATCTCAGCGCCGCAGTGGGGAAGGACTTGAAGGCGGTCAAGGAGAAACTTCAGCAGCACGAGGCCCGTATCTGCGACGTTGAGATGCTCGTACACGACAAGCTTGAGACTCGCGTCGCCTCTATAGAGAAGCGTGTACATGACCACCACGGGACCTGTGTGGCTGAAGTGGAGAAGAAATTGCGTGGGCTCGAAGTGACACCAGCGGCTGTAGCGCCCTCACCTCGCCATTCGATGGCTCGTCATGGTCTGCATACAAGATCCAGTTTGAGACTGTGATGCGATCGAATGGGTGGGCCAAAGAACAGGCCTTAACCGCCCTAACCTTGGGCCTTCGCGACCGGGCCTTGACAGTGTTGGAGGCACTCGGGCAAGACATCACCTACGAAAAGCTACTGGAAGCGCTGGAAGCGAGATACGGTGACGCGCACCTTGAACATGTGTATCGTGCTCAGCTGAAGGACAGGACACAACGCACCGGAGAAACTCTGCAGCAGTGGGCTCTAGAGGTGGAAAAGCTGGTCAGGAAGGCATACCAGTCGTCGCCTGCACTTATTGACGGGAACCTCGTACAGGCGTTTACGGATGGGATCCGGGACCTGGAGGTAAGAGCAGCAGTGAGGCTTGGGCACTTCAAGGCCCTGAAGGAAGCCTTAGCCTACGCTCTGGAGGTGGAAGCAGCGCGTCACGAGGATTGAACTTACCGTATCAGGGAAGTTGTTTCTTCACCACGGTGCTACAACTGTGGGGAAAGAGGCCATATCCGCTTGAGCTGCCCAAAGCGTAAGCGGCACGTTGGTACCCTGTCTTCACCGAAGGGGTCACCTGACGTACCTGTCTGGCGGCAAGAACAACGTAGCGCAGATGCTCTGACGCGTAGGCCTTACCCCGAGCAACGCAAACACTGGCCCGACAGGAAGCGAAGCAGGCAGCGTTAGTGAGGACTTTGAAGACGGACTTGAGTGCCGAATGGAAGGAAGCTTTGCAGAATGCTCAGCAAACCGACAAGGATGTACAGCCGATTCTCGAGTGGAAGAAATCAGACGCGCCTAGGCCCAAATGGAGTGATATCGTAGCAATGCGTCCTATCATCAAAGGTTATTGGGCACAGTGGGAAAGCTTGGTTGTCCAGGATGGAGTTCTGTGCCGCAAATGGGAAAACGTTCGCGGTAACCAGTGCCATTTGCAAATGGTAGTGCCCAAAACTAAGGTGCCGGAAGTCTTGCAGCTCTATCACAATGGTACTTCGGGAGGTCACATGGGAGTTAAGAAGACCCTTACTACTTACTAAGATCCGAGAGCGGTTCTATTGGCTCCACTGTCGGGATGACGTCGAGGATTGGTGCCGCAAATGCACAAGTTGTGCGGCTGTGAAGGGGCCATATACTCTTAGCAGAGGTGCATTAAAGGTGTACAATGTGGGAGCCCCATTGCAGCGCATAGCGTTGGATGTCGCTGGGCCGTTTCCTGAGAGCCAGGACGGAAACAAATACTTCTTGGTTGTGATGGATTACTTCACGAAGTGGCCTGAAGTGTTTGCAATCCCAAATCAAGAAGCTACCACAGTGGCCGATAAGCTGGTGCATGAAGTCTTTTGTCGGTTCGGGGTGCCCTTGGAAATCCACAGTGATCAAGGCCGGAACTTCGAATCTGAAGTGTTCAAGGAGACTTGTCGCGTGATGGGTGCACATAAAACCAGGACCACGGCTTATCATCCACAATCAGACGGCATGGTTGAACGGTTTAACCAATCACTGGGAAGGTACCTGGCGAAGGTCGTGGAGAGCAAACAAAGAGATTGGGACAAGCACATCCAACCATTTCTCCTGTCATATCGCAGTGCGGTCCACGAAACTACAGGAGTAACACCAGCTTTTGCCAATTTCGGTAGAAAACTACGTTTACCTGCAGACTTAATCACCGGTATTCCACCAGAATCTCCGGGTAATATAACGGATTACGCGACCGAGCTACGCAACAAGATGAATGACGTATACGAGCACATCAGGGAGTCAGGACAACAGATGTCTGAAAAGATGAAGACCCGCTACGATCGGAAGGCGAACAACGAAGGCTTCGATGAGGGATCATTGGTGTGGCTTCATAACCCAGTACGAAGCAAAGGTAAATCGCCTAAGTTACTAAGCCAGATGGGACGGGCCATATCGCATAATTACCAGGATGAACGACGTTACCTACCGAATCCAGAAGGGGCCACGAGGTGCACCGAAGATAGTTCATGTGGACCGGTTGGCTCGTTACTATGGGTCTAACGATGTTCGAGACGAACACGTTTAAGAGGGAGGCAGTGTTACGAATGGCGATAATTAAAAATAACGCCATCTATCGGTGAATGAGAGAACTAGAAGAAATTGGATGTATCGGTGGTTTAAATGTATTTCATCTACTGTCTACTAGATGGCGTTGCTGTATCGACTGTTCCCGACTGTTATGAGAATATTTCAGAAACTTCTAGAATGAACTAGTTTGTTAACCGGCCGGTATAAATACCGCGCGGACGAGCGAGTTTACACAGTTACCGTTGAATAATCACAGCGATCAAGAAGCGAAAGAGTGCGAAGATTAAGTGAGTTGGAAGTGTTTAGTGGTATGAATAGTGTGTTTTATAAGTGTTGGAAATTAAGTGTGTTAGTGAATAAAGAACAGTTTTGTGGCATAGTGCAATTTAATTTATCACCGAACCCCAGCTCGTAGCAATACTATACAACCTTTTTGTTTCTGGTATCTTGGAATTTATTGCCGACATCCCAGAACTTTGTTTTTCTTGGTATATGACCTACCTTTATCATCATTATCAACCCTGTATAGTTATAAATTGTCCAATGATAATGATCGGACAGTGAATATACCGATGTATACATCGGGCAGATAATTCTACTCTACCACTACTATATCTCTCTTATCTCTATCTTACTGCTGATAGAGCTTCTTCTCACTATGAGAAGGATAAGAACATTTATGTAGTCCACCACGCTCGTCAAGTACGTGTTAGCAGACTTCTCATATCTCTCGGGAAATGCTGTGAAACAAGTTTCCTCACAATGTTTTGCTTCACCGTTTATCTATCTAAAGACATCTGAATTATTAAATATCAAATCAAATATCCGTGGCGAGGTTATGATATCGTCTTGGTCTTGCATCTCATCAACATTGTAGCAGTTTATTGATCTCCACTAACCTATCGCTGTATCATACAAAAAAATCGGAGCGATCAGATTTGGATCAAAAAGAAAACTTTTTTATTACGATAACTAAAGCGATTATTACGCTTTGTAAGACATAATATAAGTGGCCCAAATACATTGTTGGCTAGCATAAATATCTACCGGATCAACACTTACCCACACTCTAATTACAGGGTATATCATAGAAACGTATTATCGGCAAACGATTTATTCGTTTATTTACTTAACTGTCGTAAGTTTGGACGAGTAGGCACATATATTTTTATGGCCATGGCATCGAACCCGCTATCGCGCTGGTGAGACGACAACTTAAAACATTGCAGTACACTGAATAGTATAAACTATAAAGTGCCTAAAGACAAAATAATAATCAGCGAAAATTACAAGTAGGTATAAACCCAAATATCGCACTTAACATACGTTGAATAGTGTAAAACAATCTAAACATGAAGAAAAGATTGGGCTCGTCCGGGATTTGAACCCGGGATCTCTCGCACCCTAAGCGAAAATCATACCCCTAGACCAACAAGCCGGTGACTAGTGTGACAAAAAAGTAAACTAAAGACACATAATAAGTGCTTACGTCATAATATTGCGTAAGTACTTATGTAAACTACTTACCTTTCACTAATAAAAATTATAGATCAGTCATGTTGCGCGAGCTGCGGTAGCAAACTTGTAAGGTAGTAGAATACTCCAATATAGTTAACACACTGTAAGATTTCTACGTTCATGTGTTTCAATCAATTTTTTTTCATTGGTTTTTATAAATAAACTAATACGGACCGGCATCGGCAAAAAAAAAAATGCGTTTCCCTCTAGGTCTAGATAACTTCGACAGGAACTAGCCCAATTTGGCACAAGGCATCTGCCTATCTATGCTTGTACTCTTCCAAACATCTCAGTCAGTCATCTAGTCAGTGCCCATCAGAGACACAGCATAGGTTAAAAAAAGTTCATATCTTGGACAGCTCCAGTAGCACTCCTATAAAATAATATCATCTATTGCTCTAAATGTGCTACACTTGGTTAAGACTTTTGAACCTTTATTTTTGGATAGCTGAATGTTGTAGCTGTTTTTTTTTGCCAAATATTAGAATTTTTGTTGAGGTATTCCTATACTTATTTTAGTCTACTGCAATCAATCCTTAGATATACCACCACTGCTGACACAGCACAATAGACACTGCATGACAAGCAATTACAACTCAACCTGTAGGTATAAGAAATATATGTATATTTTTAATATGGTTTAGAGGGACTTAATCCTGGTGCGAGTTCAGATGCTTTTTTTGGAGATCCTGCAGCCATCCTTCTGGATTTGCGCCTAGTAACACTTGTCACAAAACTGTAGTAGTATAAAAAGTACACAGACATGATAGTAGGTACCTACCTACCTATAGGAATTCAGTCAGCCAATAGGTGTGCGAAGGGTATGCTAGGCAGATAGCCTTTCCGGCTTCTTTTTCATTTATGACATGGGTTTTTCTCCCCGGGACAATAGTGATAATATCTACTGCCAAAATAAATGTCTTTGCGGTTATCCTTTGTGTACCCACTGCTACAGGCGTCACCGAGCTACGCCTACGCGCGCTTATACAGAAGATGCAAATTAAAACAACGAAAATTTAGAAAATCTTTAATAAAATCTTTAACTTCAAACTCTGATATGGAACGTGGAAAGAAAGTCTGGTGCCCTGACAACCACGTGTTCGAAGTCCATGAAGGAGAGCCGCCCATCTCCGTCGACGTCTGCCTCGTCAAGCACACTGGCGACGATCTCTTCTCTCTCTTGAGGATGCAGTTCACCTTTCGTGAGGAGTCTGGTGGCTTCTAGAAGGTCGTCTCGCCCAATGTACATGTCGTCGTCTAGGTCGTAGATTCTGAAGGCGTACCTGTTGAGGGAGAGAAGGTTAATGTGACTGATTTGGTGCTGAGATTCGAGCATTTGACGCTGAATATACATTTAACATGTTAACACCAGTATCCTACATATAAATATGACGATTAAAATTAACTTTAAATCAAACATGAATTCCTGAAATCATAAAACGACGAGATATCAGGAGATAAATGGTTAATTTTGTAAAAAATCACGCAGTCCAAGTATTACACTCATTGCAATTTTTTTTTAGCTTCCAAGGTCACCTTAATAAAAAGTGTAGGTAATTTTTCTTCTTTACGCACCGACTCAACATTCCGTCGGATGCGATATTTAAAATACTTTGGCGAGCGCGAAAAGATTTTTAATCATTTTCAGTGTCACCCTCGTTTATAAACATTATCGCACTGAAAATTACGAGAGGTGAAGTTAACCAGCTGATTTTCTTGTTTCTTAAAGCCAGGTATAATAGTGTAGTGACAACTTCCTATATATTATGTGTGCTTCTTATTAAATAAAGAGTGTATCTTCAGACGTCTTATGTTTCACTTGTGTGTCTCGGCAACACTTATCCCTACAATAGTTGCTTAGCCAGTGATGTAGTTTTAAAGATGCCTTGCGGGCTTTTGCAACGGATTACGCCAACAAAGCACTTGAAGTTTAAAAGGGTTGACAGACTTACCGTCTGTTTTATGCATATTTTGTTTCTGGATCTTCTTTTAATATTTTGATTTATCATATTAATTTTATTAATAATTAGCTTTAGATAGCACAATTAAACAAATAAAGACAAAGAAATATATATTAGTTTCTAAACGTTGAATTTTATTTAATGAGGCTCCATCTGCTCTCTGGCGACATTTGTAGATGTTTGTAGAACTTTAAAATTTGGATTACCTTTGTTTATCACAATATTTTCGAACTTTGTCCATCTGAAGTTTCTGGAAGCACATAAAACTTAGTAATATTTTATTAAATTGTTATTTGAGTGCTTATCATAATTAAATAGCTGTTGAACAAAATAATATTACAAATAAAGTTATTCCTTTAGTATAATTTTGTCCCAGTTTCAACCGTTTGGCGCCATTTTCACGTAACAGACTTGAAAAGTTTCGTTCCAATAATAACTTCCAAATTCAAAAAGTCGCAATAACTTTTAATCTTTAGATTGCGTGTACATTATGCAAAATGTTACTTTGGCCCACCTTCGTTCGCAGGGATTTAAAGAAGAAAGTTGTAAAGGTATCTAGTGTTCTAATATTCTAAAAGAAAAAGTTTCGATGTAATTTCGGTTCGTCTGAAAAGTTTATTTTACGGTTTTATCATTATTCATTGTTCTTTTTATTGTTGTTGAGTGGTGTAAAGATTAGTTAATGTTACTGTTACAAGCATGTTACAATGGCATTTGTATGTTCGATTTCCGTCAAAGACTTCGGGTAATGAAACGATTTTTGGAACGAAGTTCCTTATCGCACGTTGCGAAAGGAGGCTAGACGGAAAAAATTAAGACGAAAAGTTGTAACTACACTTTTTGCTATAGTAAGCTATTGTAAGCCGTGCGGCGTGCGCATGTTTCTCTGTCTGTCTCTCTCTCTAATAGAAAGCAAGCATCATGTTCATGCTTTCTGATCACGAAAATGACATCTATTTGGGAATCCAAGATGGCGGAAGGGACATTTTTAATTAAATTAATATGGGTATCATTTTCGGGGTTTTTATGGATTCTGGTCACGAAAATGACAACTATTTGGGAATCCAAGATGGCGGACGGGACATTTTTAATAAAATTAATATGGGTGTCATTTTCGGGGTTTTTATGGATTCTGGTTACGAAAATGATACCTATTTGGGAATCCAAGATGGCGGACGGGACATTTTTAATAAAATTAATATGGGTATAATTTTTGGGGCTATCATGCATTCTGATAACGTAAATGCTATTTAGGTATTTGGGAATCCAAGATAGCAAACGGGTATTTTTTTGTAAAATTAACAGTTATTACTAAAATTGAGCCTACTGATTAAGTTTATATTACATTATAATTGTTAATAAGAAAAAAATATTATTATAACTTAAAAAAAAATTATTACAATTCCTTCACTAATTAATGGAAAGGAACTTCGTTCCATCCCTTGACACCTCTCAAGCAGTTTTTTAGTCTCTGTCTGGTTGCCACTTATATGCTTTTACTTGTATCTGTTTAAAAATATTTACCTACCTATATGTACATGTATATGTACCTAGTTTATCAGTTAACTGTTAGCCATACTATAATCTGTTTATTTATTTTTAAATTATGGAATGACTATTTGTTATTATAGTGGGCAGAATACAAACCTGCTTGCTTACGATTTCCTATAAAGTGGAATAACAAAAACAAATAAGATAAAAAAGCGGCGATAGCCCAGTGGTGTATGTAACGGACTGTTGAGACGATGGTCTCGGGTTCGATCTCCAGTTAGGTACCTCGGGCACACATCTCTGACTTTTCGAAGTTATGTGTGTATTAAAAATGTTAATTATCGCTCGCTTAACGACGTGACCGGTAGATGGCAATAGGCTCGCCCCCTATTACATTGTGACCGAAACATGACTGTCGAAGTGTGGGTGTGTGTACACCTCTGCCTACCCCTTCAGGGATAAAAGTGAAGTTATGTTATGTAAATAAGGCATACTAATGCATCAGTTGACCATGCGACCGTCGATTTAAAATTTATGTGTATTTGTGACTTTAGTTTTATACAGTATCTTTTTCGAACAATTTTGTTTATAAAGATGGGTTTATAGCTTTGTAGCGAATGCTTAGATTAAGACTGAATAATTAATAGCCGGGACCTTTTCTGACCGAGGCATAACGTGCTCACCAACGCACGGTGAAAGGGATAATTAACAATTTATTACTGCTGGCGTGCTGAAGGTGTCCTTTTTGACCGTTTTTACTAGATTTGCTTCTTACCAGGCTTTGATATCTCTAGGTGCTGCTTCGCTGAAAACTGACATCATGTCAAGAAAGTCTTCGAACGTGAGGTTGCCAGAGCCATCGTGTGAGAACACTTGGCAGATTCGTCTCTTGAACGGGTTCTCCTAGAATTAAAAAGACTATGGATTAGTAGGTAAACAAATATGGTTGTTTTGGATGCAGCTTGGCTTGGGTTCAGGACTGCTTTTTGAGCCAAGTTTAAACCAGTAATGAAATATCAAACCAAACTCTTAATAGTCCTGATGATTTTTACAATACTTAGGTATTTTAAAAAAATCGTTCCATTACAAAATACTCAACAATTTAATTATAATACTCAGAATCAAAACAGCTTATATTGGTTTTACAACATCACAATGCTGTGCACCCCGCCTTCCGTTCATTTTCTATACCTACGTGGATTTACAAGGATAACGTTCTATTTTATTTAATCAAAATGAACCTAATGTGTAAGAAACACTACTGAGTTAGAAAACAGTCCTGTAAGAATAAAGTGTAGGTAATAGGTAATAAGTAAATAAACAAAGAGAAGCTACGTACCGATCAAGTAAATATTTAAGCGCTTCGATCAATAATCTATATCCGAATCAAACTTCAACCATATGGCGATGGTGGCGACGATATAATTACTAAAAAGAACCATAAAAGTCAAAAGTGTAATTACTTCTAATAAGGGCCAAAGCCAGCAGCTGGTAAATAGTAACCTTGCCTTATCTTACGTCAGTCAGTACATCAATCGATGTTATTAAATATTTAACTACAATTAAAAGAAAATTCAATTATTTTGTTTGTGTATTATTCAATTCAATTGGTTGGCGTAGTGGTTTAAGCAGCCGCCTCACCGCTTGACACTGTGCCGAAGTGTTGTGGGTTCGATCCCCACACGAGACAACACTTTGTGTGATTCATAAATTGTTGTTTCGAGTCTGGGTGTTCATTGTGTCCGTTACTTGTATTTCTGTAAAGTTCCCCGCGACACAGGATTTAGTCCTAATGCGGGAGTTGTCTTTTTGTCTTTGATTTCATGTGAACAGGGGCGTCGCCAGCCGATGGCCTAGGGGGAGGGGGTCTGATGTGTTTTAAGACACAGTGTTGCCACTGAAACTCCAGGCCCGAAAAAACTTCGACTTGGGTAATGGTTAAAAAAGGTGTTTTATAAAGGCAACACTAAAAAGCCTTTGTAAGTAAACAAGCTTTTGGGTGTAGGCTGAGCCTTGGCCATCCTTGGCCCTTTTCTCCGGATCTGTCGAAATATATCAACAAAAACCAAATATCCACAACTAGTCTAACAATTTTTTATAGGTACCTGGCCAGCCGTCCTGAGAAGCAACTTTGCTTCCCAAGCCAAATCGCATAAAATTAGCCACGAGCAAGCGTATTCATTGTAATAAGCGAAAATATTTTAGTTTAAGTGGATGGATTAAGCGAGTGTCTTGACGAAGAAACTGAGGATTTTCTTTCGAATTGCAATCGTCGCGACCTCTTACGGCTCAAGGCGGCAAAAGTATAAAGTGTTGCCAGGTACGATATTTTCCTAATCGAGGCAGAAGATAAAATAAATTTGTAAATCGGTTTCGGTTTCGGGAGGCCCCCCTCAAATCAGGACATCTGGCAACAGCAGGAGTAATGACAGTTTTGATTTTAATGATTCTCTATGGTCATTATAACTTAGTGAATACCCCAGGTCGTTAGTGAAATAGAATAATACCGCTTATCGAAACGGCGACAGTAGTTCGGGATCCTCAATATACTATTATCAACAAGTTATAACTTCATCTAACTTGAAACTCTGTAAAGTTCAATTTGTGTTTCGATTGTCTTCGTGTCGTAAGCCCTCTCAGTTTGAATCACTGAGCTAAAGGAGATAGTTTAGTTAGTATTGTAATTTGATTTATTTAAGTAAAAACGTATAAAGTTGGACACGAGCTACCTTATTAGTTACCTATTTACTTCGATAACAGGGAATTTAAAAAAGGAAATTACTGATATAGCATTTTTCCCGCCAGCAAAATGACAAACACCATTAAAAGAAAAAGTATAAAAGATTTCAAGACGAAATGTACCTTCAAACGAAATGTGCCAACTTTTATATTTCGATTTCGAACCTTTTACCTTCCAAAAATAGATTTTAAATACATTTTATATGTAGCATTTGAAATAGCTATTATTTATTAAAATTGATACGAAGTTATTTCTTCAAACGAAACATTGATTGCGGAACGTATAACTTTTTCAATTTAATCTTCCAATGACTGATCAAGTTCCTTCAGATAAAATTCGATTGAATATCAATTTTGATTAATATTTCGCTTTTTTTCATTTCACGTATTTTTATTTAATCGTAACTAAATCCATAATGGAATTAATATACCATCTAGTCACATTAAGTCATTCAATATAGCTTCTATTATATAAAAACAAAATATAAAAGCATAAAATTTTGTGCAAATATCAATTAGATCGTATTTATATGACAAATTTAGACTTAAAGTAATGGCCGATTAGGCTAATGGCATCCATTTCTAACGGTGCAGGTGTAATCCAGAGATATATAAACAGTACAAATATCTATAATCTGAGCCATTTTAAGCGCCAGATATTTTATTTTTAAATCGTGTTAATGAGTTTGATTCAGTTGCAATTTTTGAACGAGCTACTTTTTTGTGAGTCAGGAGGCAATTGAGTAGTCGGATCACCTGATGGTAGACGATTTTCGCTGCCCATAGACACCCGCATCACCAGCTGAGTAAAGAGTGCATTGCCGGCCTGGATGGGTAAAGGAATAGGAGGAGGACTGGGAGGAGAAGGAAAGAGGGATGCGCCCTCACGCACTCTTACTCAACTAACGAAACGTAACAGTTTAGATACTGTTACTGTACGTCGATATTTTGTGAGAGAGTAGTACTTACCTTAATCGCCCCACTAATATTCTAATAATATTCTAATAATCTAATTCTAATACTCTACCACTTACACACATCCCCATCTAGTCCCAAACTAGAGCTTGTACTATGGGTACTAGATAATGGATAAACATACATATCTACGGTTGAAAGGCTAATTGGTACAAGCGACACTTTTTGCGATATTGAGTTATATACATATCGAAGAGTATACAAATACTACGTATACATATTTGGAATCAGCAAATTTTTCTCCGTCGTTTGAGTCAGGTTTCAATTTTTCTTTACTACATTTATGGCGCTTAGCACCTGCAGCAAAACAGACCTCATTTCTAAGCTCATTGATCTATACGACACAAAATTAGGCAAATTTGAGAATTCGATGACTTAGGCACGGTAATAATATCTAACAGTATTGTAACTCCATACAAACGCACGAAACTCGAGTTATACCTACGCGCCGCGAGCAGAGTACCCATTAGACTGGGCGGACTGTACCAACAGTACCCGCAGCCGCTATCGTGCCGCAGCTCGCATGCGGCGCGTCTGGTAGGTATATAACTCACGAAGACGGCCGAGTTACAATACTGTTAGATTATATTACCGTGACTTAGGCTATTTTGATTTTTCGAACTTTTATAATGAGTGTCGATTAAGGCATTTGGCTTTTTCGCCGTAGTTGTGGTTTTGTCGTTTGGCCTATTTTGCATTAAACCGAAACAATAAGCTGTGTCGTTTGGCCCATTATGCATTCAACTGCATTAAAATCTTATGGATGTAGCTGAATGATGGCCTTAGCTTCCATATCTACTAATAATCTAGTAAGAGGTCATTTTGTTTCATCCTGCAGTCCCTCTAAACTGAAAAAACTGCATCTAGCTACTTCACTCTGGCGTAGCACCATCATGATGTTTACAATCATTGTGCTTATTCAACTGTCAGTTGACATGGCGCTAAATTCATTTTTTCTCGTGTTGTTTTATTCTAAGTCGACGCTTAAGCCAGTTTACTGTCAGCTATTTTTTTACGGCAGGCATTTGAACCATTTTGCCTTTCTCAAAAGAATACTAAATTTGATGCATTTTGGGCTAACCAACATAAAATTTCCAAAATAATACACAATTAACAACAGTAATAGCTTAAAACGAATCCTTACTTAATTAGGGATATACTGTATAAAATAAATAAATGTCTATCAAATAGTTGTTTTTATATGTTTTTTTTCCAAAAAAACAAGTTCAATCCATCCTCCTGCAAGTTTTGCTAAATGTCGCTTAGATCAATTAGCCTTTCAACCGTCGATATATACTTTTTTTGTAAATACATACATATTATACACAGAAACACCCAAACCAAGACAGACATCCAAGTTCATGCACACAAATGTTTGTCTTGAGCGGGAATAGAACCCGCGACCTTCGGCGTAGCAGTCGCTTACACTACCGTTGCGCCAACCGGTCGTCACTCATGCTGAAATCAGTAAGGGTCTGGTTACCTATAATTTTTTTTGGGTAGCTCAACACACTCGGCTTTGTGTCTTCACTGGTGAAGCCCCAAATAGCTATCTAATATAATGGGTCGGTGAAAGATCGTTAAGGGATTTAATGGGCAGTAAGTCACGGTGGATATTTTTTGGCCAAGGAATCCCATACTCCTACTTCAGCAGTTACAAGGGCACCACTATTTATTGGAATTTCTGAAGGGTGATGCTCAAGAACAAGCCATAAAACTTATTAGGGCTTGCATGCTATTATGAAGGAGGACTTTTGGCCGAAGGGTGTGGTGTTCCGTCGCTTCCGCGGACAAGTGCCACACGAGCGCACATCAACAACGTGCAAGTGAAGCAATACTAACATAGTTTATAAGTATATTTATACTAACAAACACTGTATGTATGTTAGACTGTAAGGTATTTATCTATGCGTCTATGCCACGCGAAATAAAATGATTTATTATTATTATTATTTATTTTGACACACTTATGTGATGTATTCTTACTTTTAATTCAGGTAGTTTTTCTCTTTCTCCTTAAAAATGTATTTATTACGATAACTAAAGCTATTATTACGCTTTGTAAGTCATCATAATATAAGTGGCCTAAATACATTATATACTGGTTAAATATATTATATACTGGTATATAATGTATTTGGGCCACTTATAATACCGGCTCAACACTTACCCACACTCTAATTACAGGGTATATCACAGAAACGTATTATCGGTAAATGATTTATTCGTTTATTTACTTAATTGTCGTAAGTTGCGACGAGTACACAGTACACACATAATTATATTTTTTAT
Source organism: Euclidia mi (assembly GCA_944739405.2). Taxonomy (NCBI): domain Eukaryota; kingdom Metazoa; phylum Arthropoda; class Insecta; order Lepidoptera; family Erebidae; genus Euclidia; species Euclidia mi. The sequence continues at coordinate 67,405 of CALYKY020000073.1, forward strand.
GGCCTCCTAGCATCGAACCCGCTATCGCGCTGGTGAGATGACTAGGTACTTAAAACATTGCCGTACACTGAATAGTATAAAGTGCCTAAAGACAAAATAATAATCGGCGAAAATTACAAGCATTAACCTAAAAATCGCACTTAACATACGTTGAATAGTGTAAAACAATCTAAACATGAAAAAAAGACTTGCTATCGTCCGGGATTTGAACCCGGGACCTCTCGCACCCTAAGCGAAAATCATACCCCTAGACCAACGAGCCGGTGATTAAAATGACAAAAAAACTAAACTAAAGACACATAATAAGTGCTTACGTCATATTGCGTAAGTACTTATGTAAACTACTTACCTTTCACTAATAAAAATTACTTAGATCAGTCGTGTTGCGCGAGCTGCGGTAGCAAACTTGTAAGGTAGTAGAATACTCCAATATAGTTATAACACTAATACGGACTGGCATCGGTAAAATAAAAAAATGCGTTTCCCTTTAGGTCTAGATAACTTCGACAGAAACTAGCCCAACTTGGCACAAGGCAGATATGCTTGTACTCTTCCAAACATCTCAGTCAGTCATCTAGTCAGTGCCCAGCAGAGAGATAGCATAGGTAAAAAAACAGTTCACATTTTGGATAGCTCCAGTAGCACTCCTTTAAAATAATATCGTCTATTGCTCTAAATGAGCTAAACTTGGTTACTTATGACTTTTGAACCTTTATTTTTGGATAGCTGATTGTTGTAGCTGTTTTTTTTCCAAATATTAGAATTTTTGTTGAGGTATTCCTATACTTATTTTAGTCTACTGCAATCAATCCTTAGATATACCACCACTGCTGACACAGCACAATAGACACTGCATGACAAGCAATTACAACTCAACCTGTAGGTATAAGAAATATATGTATATTTTTAATACGGTTTAGAGGGACTTAATCCTGGTGCGAGTTCAGATGCTTTTTTTGGAGATCCTGCAGCCATCCATCTGGATTTGCGCCTAGTAACACTTGTCACAAAACTGTAGTACCTAGTATAAAAAGTACACAGACATGATAGTAGGTACCTACCTACCTATAGGAATTCAGTCAGCCAATAGGTGTGTGAAGGGTATGCTAGGCAGATAGCCTTTCCGGCTTCTTTTTCATTTATGACATGGATTTTTCTCCCCGGGACAATAGTGATAATATCTACTGCCAAAATAAATGTCTTTGCGGTTATCCTTTGTGTACCCACTGCTACACGCGTCACCGAGCTACGCCTACGCGCGCTTATACAGAAGATGCAAATTAAAACAACGAAAATTTAGAAAATCTTTAATAAAATCAACTTCAAACTCTGATATGGAACGTGGAAAGAAAGTCTGGTGCCCTGACAACCACGTGTTCGAAGTCCATGAAGGAGAGCCGCCCATCTCCATCGACGTCTGCCTCGTCAAGCACACTGGCGACGATCTCTTCTCTCTCTTGAGGATGCAGTTCACCTTTCGTGAGGAGTCTGGTGGCTTCTAGAAGGTCGTCTCGCCCAATGTACATGTCGTCGTCTAGGTCGTAGATTCTGAAGGCGTACCTGTTGAGGGAGAGAAGGTTAATGTGACTGATTTGGTGCTGAGATTCGAGCATTTGACGCTGAATACACATTTAACATGTCAACACTAGGATCCTACATATAAATATGACGATTGAAATTAACTGAAATGGTCAGAAAGACAAACATGAATTCCTGAAAATCATATGAGTTAACAAGAGATAAATGGTTAATTTTGTGAAAAATCACGCAGTCCGGGTATTACACACATTGCAATTTTTTCGACCAATTTGGTCACCTTAATAAAAAGTGCAATTTTCCTTCTTTACGCACCGACGCAACATTCCGTCGGATGCGATATTTAAAATTCTTTGGCGAGCGCGAAAAGATTTTGAATAATTTTCAGTGTCACCCTCGTTTATAAAGTTTACCGCACTGAAAATTACGAGAGGTGAAGTTAACCAGCTGATTTTTCTTGTTTCTTAAAGCCAGCTATAATAGTTGCTTAGCCAGTGAAGTAGTTTTAAAGATGCCTTGCGGGCTTTTGCAACGGATTACGCCAACAATGCACTTGAAGTTTAACAATGTTGCCAGACTTACCGTCTGTTTGATGGATATTGTGTTTCTGGATCTTCTTTTAATATTTTGATTTATCATATTCATTTTATTAATTATTAGCTTTAGATAGCACAGTTATACAAATAAAGACAAAGAAATATATATTAGTTTCTAAACGTTGAATTTTATTTAATGAGGCTCCATCTGCTCTCTGGCGACATTTGTAGATGTTTGTAGAACTTTAAAATTTGGATTACCTTTGTTTATCACAATATTTTCGAACTTTGTCCATCTGAAGTTTCTGGAAGCACATAAAACTTAGTAATATTTTATTAAATTGTTATTTGAGTGCTTATCATAATTAAATAGCTGTTGAACAAAATAATATTACAAATAAAGTTATTCCTTTAGTATAATTTTGTCCCAGTTTCAACCGTTTGGCGCCATTTTCACGTAACAGACTTGAAAAGTTTCGTTCCAATAATAACTTCCAAATTCAAAAAGTCGCAATAACTTTTAATCTTTAGATTGCGTGTACATTATGCAAAATGTTACTTTGGCCCACCTTCGTTCGCAGGGATTTAAAGAAGAAAGTTGTAAAGGTATCTAGTGTTCTAATATTCTAAAAGAAAAAGTTTCGATGTAATTTCGGTTCGTCTGAAAAGTTTATTTTACGGTTTTATCATTATTCATTGTTCTTTTTATTGTTGTTGAGTGGTGTAAAGATTAGTTAATGTTACTGTTACAAGCATGTTACAATGGCATTTGTATGTTCGATTTCCGTCAAAGACTTCGGGTAATGAAACGATTTTAGGAACGAAGTTCCTTATCGCACGTTGCGAAAGGAGGCTAGACGGAAAAAATTAAGACGAAAAGTTGTAACTACACTTTTTGCTATAGTAAGCTATTGTAAGCCGTGCGGCGTGCGCATGTTTCTCTGTCTGTCTCTCTCTCTAATAGAAAGCAAGCATCATGTTCATGCTTTCTGATCACGAAAATGACATCTATTTGGGAATCCAAGATGGCGGAAGGGACATTTTTAATTAAATTAATATGGGTATCATTTTCGGGGTTTTTATGGATTCTGGTCACGAAAATGACAACTATTTGGGAATCCAAGATGGCGGACGGGACATTTTTAATAAAATTAATATGGGTGTCATTTTCGGGGTTTTTATGGATTCTGGTTACGAAAATGACACCTATTTGGAAATCCAAGATGGCGGACGGGACATTTTTAATAAAATTAATATGGGTATAATTTTTGGGGCTATCATGCATTCTGATAACGTAAATGCTATTTAGGTATTTGGGAATCCAAGATAGCAAACGGGTATTTTTTTGTAAAATTAACAGTTATTACTAAAATTGAGCCTACTGATTAAGTTTATATTACATTATAATTGTTAATAAGAAAAAAATATTATTATAACTTAAAAAAAAATTATTACAATTCCTTCACTAATTAATGGAAAGGAACTTCGTTCCATCCCTTGACACCTCTCAAGCAGTTTTTTAGTCTCTGTCTGGTTGCCACTTATATGCTTTTACTTGTATCTGTTTAAAAATATTTACCTACCTATATGTACATGTATATGTACCTAGTTTATCAGTTAACTGTTAGCCATACTATAATCTGTTTATTTATTTTTAAATTATGGAATGACTATTTGTTATTATAGTGGGCAGAATACAAACCTGCTTGCTTACGATTTCCTATAAAGTGGAATAACAAAAACAAATAAGATAAAAAAGCGGCGATTGCCCAGTGGTGTATGTAACGGACTGTTGAGACGATGGTCTCGGGTTCGATCTCCAGTTAGGTACCTCGGGCACACATCTCTGACTTTTCGAAGTTATGTGTGTATTAAAAATGTTAATTATCGCTCGCTTAACGACGTGACCGGTAGATGGCAATAGGCTCGCCCCCTATTACATTGTGACCGAAACATGACTGTCGAAGTGTGGGTGTGTGTACACCTCTGCCTACCCCTTCAGGGATAAAAGTGAAGTTATGTTATGTAAATAAGGCATACTAATGCATCAGTTGACCATGCGACCGTCGATTTAAAATTTATGTGTATTTGTGATTTTAGTTTTATACAGTATCTTTTTCGAACAATTTTGTTTATAAAGATGGGTTTATAGCTTTGTAGCGAATGCTTAGATTAAGACTGAATAATTAATAGCCGGGACCTTTTCTGACCGAGGCATAACGTGCTCACCAACGCACGGTGAAAGGGATAATTAACAATTTATTACTGCTGGCGTGCTGAAGGTGTCCTTTTTGACCGTTTTTACTAGATTTGCTTCTTACCAGGCTTTGATATCTCTAGGTGCTGCTTCGCTGAAAACTGACATCATGTCAAGAAAGTCTTCGAACGTGAGGTTGCCAGAGCCATCGTGTGAGAACACTTGGCAGATTCGTCTCTTGAACGGGTTCTCCTAGAATTAAAAAGACTATGGATTAGTAGGTAAACAAATATGGTTGTTTTGGATGCAGCTTGGCTTGGGTTCAGGACTGCTTTTTGAGCCAAGTTTAAACCAGTAATGAAATATCAAACCAAACTCTTAATAGTCCTGATGATTTTTACAATACTTAGGTATGTTAAAAAAATCGTTCCATTACAAAATACTCAACAATTTAATTATAATACTCAGAATCAAAACAGCTTATATTGGTTTTACAACATCACAATGCTGTGCACCCCGCCTTCCGTTCATATTCTATACCTACGTGGATTTACAAGGATAACGTTCTATTTTATTTAATCAAAATGAACCTAATGTGTAAGAAACACTACTGAGTTAGAAAACAGTCCTGTAAGAATAAAGTGTAGGTAATAGGTAATAAGTAAATAAACAAAGAGAAACTACGTACCGATCAAGTAAATATTTAAGCGCTTCGATCAATAATCTATATCCGAATCAAACTTCAAACATATGGCGATGGTGGCGACGATATAATTACTAAAAAGAACCATAAAAGTCAAAAGTGTAATTACTTCTAATAAGGGCCAAAGCCAGCAGCTGGTAAATAGTAACCTTGCCTTATCTTACGTCAGTCAGTACATCAATCGATGTTATCAAATATTTAACTACAATTAAAAGAAAATTCAATTATTTTGTTTGTGTATTATTCAATTCAATTGGTTGGCGTAGTGGTTTAAGCAGCCGCCTCACCGCTTGACACTGTGCCGAAGTGTTGTGGGTTCGATCCCCACACGAGACAACACTTTGTGTGATTCATAAATTGTTGTTTCGAGTCTGGGTGTTCATTGTGTCCGTTACTTGTATTTCTGTAAAGTTCCCCGCGACACAGGATTTAGTCCTAATGCGGGAGTTGTCTTTTTGTCTTTGATTTCATGTGAACAGGGGCGTCGCCAGCCGATGGCCTAGGGGGAGGGGGTCTGATGTGTTTTAAGACACAGTGTTGCCACTGAAACTCCAGGCCCGAAAAAACTTCGACTTGGGTAATGGTTAAAAAAGGTGTTTTATAAAGGCAACACTAAAAAGCCTTTGTAAGTAAACAAGCTTTTGGGTGTAGGCTGAGCCTTGGCCATCCTTGGCCCTTTTCTCCGGATCTGTCGAAATATATCAACAACAACCAAATATCCACAACTAGTCTAACAATTTTTTATAGGTACCTGGCCAGCCGTCCTGAGAAGCAACTTTGCTTCCAAAGCCAAATCGCATAAAATTAGCCACGAGCAAGCGTATTCATTGTAATAAGCGAAAATATTTTAGTTTAAGTGGATGGATTAAGCGAGTGTCTTGACGAAGAAACTGAGGATTTTCTTTCGAATTGCAATCGTCGCGACCTCTTACGGCTCAAGGCGGCAAAAGTATAAAGTGTTGCCAGGTACGATATTTTCCTAATCGAGGCAGAAGATAAAATAAATTTGTAAATCGGTTTCGGTTTCGGGAGGGCCCCCTCAAATCAGGACATCTGGCAACAGCAGGAGTAATGACAGTTTTGATTTTAATGATTCTCTATGGTCATTATAACTTAGTGAATACCCCAGGTCGTTAGTGAAATAGAATAATACCGCTTATCGAAACGGCGACAGTAGTTCGGGATCCTCAATATACTATTATCAACAAGTTATAACTTCATCTAACTTGAAACTCTGTAAAGTTCAATTTGTGTTTCGATTGTCTTCGTGTCGCAAGCCCTCTTAGTTTGAATCACTGAGCTAAAGGAGATAGTATAGTTAGTATTGTAATTTGATTTATTTAAGTAATAACGTTTGAAGTTGGAGACGAGCTACCTTATTAGGTACCTATTTACTTCGATAACAGGGAATTTAAAAAAGGAAATTACTGATACCGTATTTTCCCGCCAGCAAAATGGCAAACGCCAAGAAAAGTATAAAAGATTTCAAGACGAAATGTACCTTCAAACGAAATGTGCCTTCCAAAAATACTTTTTAAATACATTTAGCATTTGAAATGGCCATTATTTATAAAAATTGATACGAAGTTATTTCTTCAAACGAAACATTGATTGCGGAACGTATAACTTTTTCAATTTAATCTTCCAATGACTGATCAAGTTCCTTCAGATAAAATTCGATTGAATATCAATTTTGATTAATATTTCGCTTTTTTTCATTTCACGTATTTTTATTCAGTTTTCTAGAATCGTAACTAAATCCTTAATGGAATTAATATACTATCTAGTCACATTAAGTCATTCAATATAGCTTCTATTATATAAAAACAAAATACAAAAGCATTAAATTTTGTGCAAATATCAATTAGATCTTATTTATATGACCCATTTAGACTTAAAGTAATGGTCGATTAGGCTAATGGCATCTAACGGTGCAGGTGTAATCCAGAGATATTTAAACAGTACAAATATCTAAAATATGAGCCATTTTAAGCGCCAGATATTTTATTTTCAAATTTGCTGCATCAAAAATATGGAACACAATACCACCACCTCTCCGAAATATAAAAACTTTAATTAAATTTAAAAATCAATGTACAGAATTTATACTTGAAGCCTAATCGATCTAAGGGTTACATTTATAGACTATATGCTATTAAGATTGTAGTGCTAGATTTAAGAATGAAACAGCCGCATATGCTGGTAATTAATCACAATATTAACATTATTTTTTAACTGTAATGTATGGTTTCTTATAATTTCAAATAGGTTACACGTTTCGTAATTTTTAATATTTTTTGTAAACAGGAGTCAAAGGTTTAATATAGGAATTTAAACTTTCGTGGTCATTTACACTTATTTTAAATTGCCTTTCGGGAGATATAACACGTACCTTGTACGTGGTATATATCCCGAAAGACAATTTAAAATAAGTCAAAGGTTTGAGCTGAAAACCAGCGCTTGGTAATGCTCCGGGATCCAAGCATAAGCTGACGCTTAAACCATTTGCTTTCAATATTAACTATAGTTTATTTTGTAATTTATACAAATTAGCTGTAATACTGAAACCAATAAACTTTTATTCTATTCTATTCTTATTCTATTTTTAAATCGTGTTAATGAGTTTGATTCAGTTGCAATTTTTGAACCAGCTACTTTTTGTGAGACAGGAGGCAAATGAGTAGTGGCATCACCTGATGGTAGACGATTTTAGCTGCCCATAGACACCCGCATCATTAGCGGAGTAAAGAGTGCATTGCCGGCCTAGATTGGTAAAGGAATAGAAGGAGGACTGGGACGAGGGAGAAGGAAAGATGGATAAATAAAATAAAACTTATTAGGGCTTTATTTTGACACACTTATGTGATGTATTCTTACTTTTAATTCAGGTAGTTTTTCTATTTCCTCCACGGGGACAGCTATAGTATGCGCCTGGTTTTCTGTCATGCGTTTGGGCACTAATTCTGGATTCACTTCTCTGAAGCGTTTGAATACCCTGAAAAATAAATGTAATATTATTATAGTAATACCGCTGTAACACTTTATTTTTACAAACTAATTGCTAAGGTATGGCACAGATTCAAGGTCGGCAGACGTGTCTTATTCTCTATATATATATCTGATAACGTCATCAGTATATTTTTAACATTCGTCCACAAGCTTGGTATGCTATCTAGGAACCTAGTTTACCGAATTGGAATGAGACTTCACTCACTTGTCGAGGAGAGATGGCAATACGATCATTAAAGACACTTAAAAATATACATCAAACTAAAAAACCCGCTTTAATAAGACACAGTAAAAAGTAAACAGTATTTTTATATTATTGTAAAAAATGTGTGGTGCTAAAGTATTTTTTGCTATAGTTAATATAACAGCACCCATACATTTTTATGCTTAAATGTTATTATCTACTTGTATTGTTTTATATAAAGGCGTGTGAATTAATTAGGAAAGTATTAAGCAATAGCTCTAGTCTAACAGTTATCTTGCAGTTACATTTCCAAACCTCGTACATTTTTCTAAAGAAACATTTTTTTTATTCAGCCAGGCATACCGAAGACTTCACTTTAAGGTCGCAAAACCAATAAATTTTAATAAGTTTGTCATCATTTGCAGCCATATACATATCCTTTGTATGCAAGCAAAACCAAAATGAATAAGAGTCTTACATTTAAATGTTATTTCAATTCAATTCAATATTCTTTATTGTGAAACATAGGTTGGTGTACATAATAAGGTGTTTACGGAGTGGTTGTGTTCAGCTATGTTCTACCAATAGGCTTACAATAATTTTCCTTATCACATTGAAATAAAAAAAAATGCAATAATAATTTTAAATTACTCAGTTTCGTATAACATTAAAATTAATAAATATAAAACAATATGTAATTACACATGCAAAAAAAACTACGTCCCTGTCGCCACAGCTTATAAACTCTACTGTAAACTTTATTCAGCCAAATCAATCAATCAGTTTGTCGCCGTATACGTGGCGTAGTAAGTGTGGGGGCGTTGATATACGTACGAACCGAATTGATTGATTAGCTCGATTCATGTCATACTGTTGAGTTCAAGCGTGTCATTTGGGTCACGAAGTTACACCTATGAATAATTTGGGTGTGTTAGACATAATATGGTTGCTTTTAAGTCAATAGAGTACATTTTCGAAACGTGTAGGTAACCAATAGGATACATTTTCATAGTCTATCAGTTTATGCCCTCCGTGTGGTGATGGATTGTCACCACCAGGATACGGAATGTCACCACCCCATACGTGTTGTAAGAGCCGACAGAGGGAGCATATTAGGCAGAGAACAGCACTATAAGAGAAGGAAAACTTGATAGAAACCCTATACCAACCCGTTTGACCAGCGTGGTACAGTAGGCCAATTCCTCCTTTCAAAGGAGAGGCCTACTCCAGCAGTGGACTGTTAAAGGATCAGTTTATGCTGGTACCTCACTTCAAATAAAAATAAATACATATTCGCTCACAACTCAGAACCAGTAAAGTAAGTTAAATGAATAACTGAAAATTACAAGAAGAGCTTCTTTTTTTTTGTTTCGCTTGTCGTGTCGTCTTGTGTTTGTGTCTGTGTTTGTCTCCACTTGTAGTAACTAAATAGGGTGTGAAGTACCTATCCTTTTTATTTGGTGTGAGGCCGCTAATAAAAAAGCAACCCATCATTAATACTCATTCAACCCAACAAACAGGGGTTAATTTAGAATGTTACGGTTTCGTGGTAAAATTCATTCAATTTTACATCAAGGTGTACATACATACATATTACATACAAAGACTCACGCCTGTTTCCCGGAGGGGTAGGCAGAGACTGCGGAACGCCATTTGCAACGATCCTGACATACCTCTCTTGCTTCAATCACTCCCATCAAGTTTCTCATGCATGCTCTTCTGTTAAGGGTACTTCTGACCTGTACTTTTTTCAGGATGTCTCCAATCTGGTCAGAGAACGTCCGCCTAGGTCTTCCCCTTTGTCCTGTCCTATTCACACTTGCCTTATATATCTTCTTTGTCAGTCTATCGTCATCCATCCTCTCCATGTGCTAAAACCATCTTAACATGCCTTTCTCAATGCTTGTCACATCAAGGTGTTATAGAGAAAATATGTCAGCCTATGCTAAGTCGCAATGATTGGAGTCTTTATCCAAAAAGTACCGAGTGTACAAGATCATGCTTTTGTATAACAAATCCTAGTCTAAAAAAGGCCTGTGAGACCGAGTGTCGGCTTCATACTAGGATTAATGTTATATTTTATTTTATACCAGAAACATGTCGGCATGCTAACGTTGTGTGTTCGGAAGCTTTGTACCTTTTTTAATACAAAGTCGTGGCGTCGTTCAATAATAGGACCAACACCGATACCAAAATGGCTTGACCGTTCAAAACATGGAGTATAACATTTTCCGATTTGTACAGTAAATCGTAATAATGCGACTGCTGATCGGAGGTCCCGGGTTTGATTCCCGGGTCGGGAAAAAGTGTTACTGGATTTTTCCGAATTCACAGTAGCAGCACGGAGTCTGGTGATGTGCCCGGTAGCGGCAATAGGCTCGCCCCCTATTACGTGGTGCCTAAAAAATTCAGGGCGAAATTTGGGTGTAATATTACATCTTTGCCTACCCCTTCGGGGATACAGGCGTGAGCCTATAAAAAAAACTGTATATTATAGAATTCATGCGTTACTGACTGTCAGACAATGCACAGCCAACATATTGTATTGTTCCTTGGGCATCCCCTAGTACAGTATATTATATTGTACATCCTGTGTTTCGGCAGACTTTACAAACATTCAATCAATTGTAACAAAGCACACCTATTTATATTAGACGACCCGGTGGCGTAGCGGGGGTGTAACGACTGCTGCGTCGAAGGTCGCGGGTTTGATTCCCGCTCAAGTCAAACATTTGTGTGCAAGCACGTGGATGTTTGTCTTGGTCTAGGTGTTTCTATGTATGTATTTACAAAAAAATGTATATATGTATGTTTATCCATTGTCTAGTACCCATAGTACAAGCTTCTGCTTAGTTTGGGACTAGATGGTGTTGTGTGAATGTGGTAGAATATATTATATTTATAGTCTAAACAACACTTTATGGATCACATAAAGCGTTGTATCATCTGGGAATCGAACGTACAACAGTTGGCTCAGTTCTTCAGGGCAAGGCGGCCGCTTTAACCACTGTTACAGTAGGTATTATGAGTAACCGGCACTACACTGGTAAGTCTGGCACGTCTAACGTATGTGGCAAAAGCCAAACCAATTTCCTTAATAATATGTTATCAAGAACTTACAATTTTAAAAATATAATCCATAAATTACTTTCATGTTATAAAGGTAGTAAATATTAATGGGCAAGCTCACGTCACGTTAAGTTAGGCATGATATGTTGACAAGGTTTTGGACTTTATAAGACTTTAAGTAGATAGAGCTTATAACTTGACAACTGTAGTGCTCATATAGTGACTATTCCGTTTCCAATACATCAGAAAATTAAACAACGTTCACAGAGAGAAGACGCATGGTGGCGTAGCGGGAGTTTAAGCGATTGCTAGTTGCGGGTTCGATTCCCGCTCAAGCCAAACATTTATGTGCGTGAACATGTATGTTTGTCTTGGTCTGGGTGTTTATATGTACCTATAATATGTATGTATTTGCAAAAATAAAACCATAATATGTATGTTTTACCGTTGTCTAGTACCCATAGTACAAGCTCTGCTTAGTTTGGGACTAGATGGTGTTGTCTCTTTGTGGTAGGGTAGAGAGAGTAGAGAAGATATCTATTGTATTAGGATATCGATTGTAATATATAAAAACCTTAAGCACGCTCAGTGCTCCCAAGTTTTGAGCTATTTCTAATTAGTTTCCAATCTCTCAATCAAATCAACACTAATTAATTAGAGTTTGATAAAGAAAGGAATAAACTAGTTTAGATTACTTTAAGGCTCGATTTTAATTCATCAAACTCTAATAGATTGCCTGACTGCCTCCGTGGTCCAGTGGATAGCGTATGCGACTGCTGATCGGAGGTCCCGGGTTCGGTTCCCGGGTCGGGCAAAAGTGTAACTGGGTTTTTCCGAATTCTCAGTAGCAGCACGGAGTCTGGTGATGTGCCCGGTAACGGCAATAGGCTCGCCCCCTATTACGTGGGGCCTAAAAATGCATGCCGAAATGTGAGTGTAATATTGCACCTCTGCCTACCCCTTTGGGGATGTACAGGCGTCAGTCTATAAAAAAGAAAACAGATTGATGGACGTTTGCAATATTTGAATTATCGATGAACTTGACTCCTAGGGTATATATCTGACACAAGCTCCGTCAAAATATGTCAAACTAGCTTTCGCCCGCGGCTTCGCCCGCATGAAATTTTAATAAAGAGTAGCCTTTGTACTTCCCCAGGTTTCAGACTATCCATATCAAATCTCATTACAAACGGATCTGCACATTAGCCGTGTAGCATACATATATTATAAACAGATAATAAGTACTTAAAATTACTTTTGTTTTTATAGTCGTCAAACTTCAGGTAAAGATTAGTATGTAGTGTATATTATTAAAGTTATTGAAGAGCTTACGCATTACCAGAAAGTACAAAATCAGACCGCCCCTCCTCCCCACTGCGCTTCAGCGCACCAACTCATACTCTCGCGCTTTTAATTACGCTGCGCTAAGGTCAATTATATCGTAAGCTCTATTCTGCCAATCAAGCCCTTTCATTTGATACCCATATTGGGGTATTTGTGGAAAAATTTAATACGCCATTTTGCGGCGACAGCCATCTTCGATTTTTCATAGTGAGCTCTATTCTACGAATCAAGCCCTTTAATTAAATACCCGTATTGAGGTATTTGTGGAAAATAAGTAATTCACCTTTTTGTGGTGGCGGCCATCTTGGATTTTTCATAGTGAGCTCCATTCTACCAATCAAACCCTTTCATTAGATACCCATATTAAGGTATATGTGGAAATATGTAATCCGCCAATTTTGTGGCGGCAGCTATCTTGGATTTTATATAGTGAGCCCTATTCTACCAATCAAGTCCTTTCATTCGATACCCATATTGAGTTATTTGTGGAAAAAATGTAATCCGCCATTTTGCGGCGACAGCCATCTTGGATTTTTCATAGTGAGCTCTATTCTACGAATCAAGCTCTTTCATTTGATACCCATATTGAGGTATTTGTGGAAAATAAGTAATTCACCTTTTTGTGGCGGCGGCCATCTTAGATTTTTCATAGTGAACTCCATTCTACCAATCAAACCCTTTCATTATACCCATATTGAGGTATTTGTGGAAATATGTAATCCGCCAGTTTGTGGCGGCAGCCATCTTGGATTTTTCATAATGAGCCCTATTCTACCAATCAAGCCCTTTCATTCGATACCCATATTGAGTTATTTGTGGAAAATATGTAATACGCCATTTTGCAGCGACAGCCATCTTGGATTTTTCATAGTGAGCTCTATTCTCAAATCAAGCCCTTTCATTTGATACCCATATTGAGGTATTTGTGGAAAATAAGTAATTCGCCATTTTGTGGCAGCGGCCATCTTGGATTTTTCATAGTGAGCTGTATTCTACCAATCAAACCCTTTCATTTGTTACCCATATTGAGTTATTTGTGGAAAATATTCAAAATATGTAAGCAGCCATTTTGCTGCGACAGCTATCTTAGATTTTTCATAGTGAGCTCTATTCTACGAATCAAGCCCTTTCATTTGAAACCCATATCGAGGTATTTGTGGAAAATAAATAAGACGCCATTTTGTGTCAGCGGCCATCTTAGATTTTTCATAGTGAGCTCCATTCTACCAATCAAACCCTTTCATTTGATACCCATATTGACGTTGTTGTGAAGTAATATGTGATTCGCCATTTTGTATCGGTGGCCATCTTGGATTTACAATCATTTAAATATTATCTTTTAATCTCGATGACAATATGAGTGTATACCAAATATCAGATCAATCATCAGGAAGGGGGTAAAATTCCAATTACTAAATTTGACCCAAGCAAACAAATAAAGATAATACAGGATTTTCGCCGACTTAGTTGATACTTTTCCTTATAGTATGGCAACATTATACATTTTTTTTTATAAATTGTAGCCTATGTGTTATTCTGATGTATAAACTATATTACTGTAAAGTTTCATCCAAATCCGTTCAGTAGTTTTTGCGTGAAAGAGTAACAAACATCCATCCATCCATCCATCCATCCATCCATCCATCCATCCATCCATCTTCACAAACTTTCACATTTATAATATTAGTAGGAAGTAGGATAGTAGGATAACAGGGTGTAAAAAGACCCTTATCGAAAACTGAAACCCCATAATGTACCAATCATTACGAACATTTTTTACCTCTACTACCATGCCTGGGAAATTACTGGTTCCGGAGATAGTGAGGCCCAAAGTTACTAAGAAATTTTGTAATTAGGTACAATATGGATGCATTCACCCTGCCAACCTGTTCTATTGATGTCCTATGCACCCATGGATAGGTAGGCATTTCGAAAATTGCACGCGCGTACTTTTAATTGCGGATTAAAAAATGTTTCCTTAAAAAAAATCGTTTCCCAGGTTTTATTTTCGCTTAGTGTGACTTGGCATGATGTCCAAAACGAGTAGACTTCGGCTTGGTGATGGGTCTTGTGACACCCTGTATGTATCTCCAGTAGCCAAATGCATCGATAGATTAAATATTGGGCACGGCCGTAAATCGCTTATGAAATCTGACGTACCGTGATAAGGTCATATCGGAAGTCCTTGTTAATGAAACCTGAACTTATAGCACGTGTAAAAAACTCATTAATGTTCTACGAAAATATCTCGGTATTTCAGCCTTAGCCTAAGCCTTCCAGATGACCTTGGCAGGTCAAAGCCATTAGTATATTACTATCGACACGTAAGGAAACATTAACAACTACTTACTTGTTACTGAACGACAGCGCGATACACGATATTAAAAAGAATATTAATAACATATAACATAACATATCTTCACGCCTTTTATCCCCGAAGGGGTAGGCAGAGGTGTATTACACACCCACACTTCGCCAGATATGTTTCGGTCCCAATGTAATAGGGGGCGAGCCTATTGCCATCTACCGGGCACATTGTTAAGAATATTAATGTGACATATTATTATAATTAGACGTCGCTTGGGGCTCCGCCCGCGTGAATTATCCACCTAAGCCTTCCTCGGTCATCTGTACCGATGAAAAATGTATTGTATGTGTAAATGTCATCCTCCTAGCGTTATCCTAGTTAGAACCCGGGGTTCGCTTTCTAGTCTAACCGGATTTGACTGAATATTAGCTTTTCCACAAAACGACTGCCTGTCCGACCTCCGGAACCCAAAGGGATAGCTATATTCCATCGTTTAGACTAGTGTCAGTTTATTTAGAAGGTACTGACGCTTTGTAACCATTTTCAAAGATCTTCATGACGACCGGGACCGACGGCTTAACGTGCTCTCCGAGGTACGGGACAAGCGATAATTAACAATTTAATACGCACATAACTCCGAAAAGTCATTGGTGCGCGCCGTGAATTCGAACCCGATACACTCTGCATGGCAGTCTGTTGGTAGATCCTACTAGGCTATCGCTGCCTGTGCCTGTATGTGTCAATGTACCGTACAAAATCTGTTAAGTAGTTTTGACTAAAAAGGGGGACTTCTTCAGGTCTATCGTACAAACTTTTACAGACATTTATTCTAGGTAGATAGGTAGATTCATTGGTATATGTAAACTTCTTTAATTATTAGGAAGGTGTAGGGCAGGCACGTCTAAGGCAGTGATAGCCTAGTGGAGACACCAACAGACTGCCATGCAGAGGGTTCCTGGTTCGAATGTACGGCATGCACGTAATTGTTAACTATCGCTTGCTCGTGGCTCATAGAGGGTAGGTCCCGGCTGCAACAAAGATCTTTGACAGTTGTAACACGGAGTCAATTCCCTCAAATAAATTGATATTGGTCTAAAGTTCTAAACCATGGTATGTCGCTGCAGAGCGGGTTGTAGAGGTCAGACGGCAGTCGCTCTGTAGTGAACGGACCCCGAGCTCCAAGGCGTAGTTAAGTATGGGATGCAACTGGGATCAAGGTTGGACGATGATGATGATGCATAGCACGTTATAATTGTTGCTGCTGCCACAGCGGGGACTCTAAAATGGCGCAAATACGTAAATCTCGTAGGGCATTATGTATTTGAACCATTGGAGTCGAAACGTTGGGGTCATGGGGTCCACGTGCTAGGTCAATTTATAGAGAGCTTGCGAAGACACTTGTCGACGCCTCACGTGACCAGAAGGCTGGTATGTATCTAGCACAAAAAGTAGCATTGCCATACAGCGTGGCAATGCTACCAGTCTTCTGGGCACGTTCCCAATAGGTATACGGCGATGTGGAGGACTTTCACGACGCCCTTTGGATATATATTTATTATTTGTACGCTACGTACGCTACTTTTGTACTTTAATATTTTAATTTAATTTTAATAGTAGTATTTAAGTAGTTATACTTATAATTGTTTTATGCGAAAATTAATTAAATTTTGTTATATATAATACATAAAATTCTTGAAATGTCAATTAGTATAAAAACCGCGAACCGTAGTTTTAAGGTGGCCATGATTACAGATGTACTTAGTACAACAAGAGATTAGAGATTTTAAAACACTGCAAACATCCACGAATTAAATTTAAGACATTACATGTATACTAAAATTCGTCAGGTTATGGTCGGTGCGGACTACAATCACAAGACAAATTATATAGTCCTCCAAAATCGTAACAAAATTATAAAGTAGCCAGTAAAATTTCTAAATAAACAAGTATCCAATTTAATCTAGGTATACCTATGTTCACAGGCATCTAAATAAAAACTGTGGAGACCTGAAGTTTAGTGAACCTCGGATTGTGATGAGAAACGTACTCATTTGTCGTTCTACGTGCTTTTATTGCGGGAATGTAATGTAGCAAGAAATATTAAATGAAAACGAGTGGGGATAATCTTGTACCTTAATAAGATGTTTGTGTTGTTGGTGCTAAAGAATAGAAATATGAAGTGGGGTCTTAATATTTTGGGTTTGTTGATTATTTATATAGACTCACGCCTGTATCCCCGCAGGGTAGGCAGAGGTGTAATATTACACCCACATTTCGCCATGAATTTTTAGGTCCCACGTAATAGGGGGCGAGCCTATTGCCGTTACCGGGCTCTTCACCAGACTCCGTGCTGCTACTGAGAATGATTGTGGATTGCTTGTTTGGTTTCTTTCCGTACCTATGTGCTTTTTTACGTAAGCTGCAAACAAGCAGATGCATCGCCTGACGGTAAGCTATTACCGTCGCCCATGGACACAAGCAATACCAGAGGAGTCACAAGTGTTTTGGCGCCCTTTGGGTTGGGAAAGGAATAGGATACTAATACTTATCCTGTGCATAAAAATGAAGCAATAGCTATGTTTATTAATTATATATAACGTATTTGTTTTTATAGTCAACAGTTCAATAAAATTAATGAATTTTCTGTTAATGAATGCCGTAATATCACTCGGCAATAATAACATTAATTTATTTGAAAATAAATGACGCAGTAAATTAATAGTGCATGCATTATTTTTATTACTTTTGTCCTAGCATTGATAACTAATTTCCACATAATATAAAATGTCTAGTGACTCTTGATAGATCTTCCTAAATTTAACTAAGAGCCAACTGGCTCATGTTAACTTTCTAGTAAAAAAGAAAAGAAAAGCAGATAATAACGGTTAATTCGTTTAGGAGCTATGGTACCACTGATAGACGTACTGATCCACAGATATTGCACAGACTGTTTGCGTCTTGGCTTAAAAGAGGCTCAAAGTACAGAGCCACCAAAATTCTGAACATTTATTGTTTCGTTCATGATGTTTTTTAACCTAAACTCCGTCCACAAGAAATGATATTGTTAGCGTAAGCCAATCAAGCCATCGGATACTCCATATTATTACCTATGTCATTTCATTCCATTCATATACTCCAATCCAATAATATACTTCTCAAATTAACTTTTAAAAATGCCTTGAAATCGACTTGTAATTGATTGCAATTGAAGTTTCAAACTGTTTTCTAGGCATCTGCTCACATTCATGACACGTGTACCTATGCCACTTATGTACAACTTCCTTTGTATTTTTTATTCAAAGTCAATATGTATGTATTTACAAAAAAAAAAAGTATCTATGTATGTTTATCCATTGTCTAGTACCCATAGTACAAGCTCTGCTTAGTTTGGGACTAGAGATGGTGTTGTGTGAATGTGGTAGAATATTATATTATTATTATAAATCGTTTATTCATTTAGGTCACAAGGTGACGCTTATGAACGTCAATTTTTAAATTGAATTACTTAATGCTTCTACATTTACATTTACTGCCTCGTTCGCAAAGCAATAGGTAGAACCACGAGAAAGAACGGGCAATAAAACTAACTTATGTATATTTTATTTTTGTAAGGAGCTGCAACTGTTTCACATTTATTCCATGGCAAGTGCAGGTTTTTGTCAACCTTGATCGGACTTGACCTTTCAGGGATAAATTCTGTATGCTAATTGGTGTTTCACTGTACGTTCTTGCCAGTTTGACCTGGCAACACAAATAGTTCTGAAATAAGCCACAAGCTTGATGCCAACTGCTCTTACTTGTAACTACGTAAACATCAAAGGAATGACTCTGATTTTTTGTTATTAGATATAGTTATTTTCATTTTAAGCCATTTGAAGTGTCCATATGTGCATAGTTTTTCATATTGTAGACATTAAAACAGTTAAACTATTAACACGAGTTATTTTCACGAATTTCTAGATTCACGTTGAGTTATTTTAATGATATATGTATTTAATGTTATTTAAATGATTTATTTCAGTAGCAACCTCATCTATGCTACATTGCATGTTTTCGACGCTCCTAATAAAATAATACAACTTTTATGTTTAATATAATTAAGTCTAGACGAAAAACGTAATATTTCTAAGTAGGCAGAAAACGGTGTGGGTGCCGAGTCGTGTCAATAATGGCTAATTAATTAGAAGTTTTGGCATCTAGCTTGTAGTGTTCATTGATGGCCTTTAATAGGTCAGGTCAGGGAGAAGCCAAACAGAATGTTCCAGAAAATGATTGATCGGTAGACGATGAAATATAAAATTCTTGCGTTATTGACAGACAAGCTCAGCCTAATAGACCAGGGTAGATAATTTATGAAACAATAGAAAATTATAATAGGATGAAACCCATTGGAAAAGAAAGAGAATATAGCAAACATTTAAGGAAAAATAAATTACGGGCGATCTGAGGTCGGGAAGTGGATGGGGTTGCGATTTTAATGGTAAAAAAGGGTTTATCTAGATTGCCAGCAAAACTATAAGTCCTACGGGAAAAACATCGATAGCAAAGTTGTAGGTAATAAAAAGATTTACAACTTTTGTATTTACACTTTATGCACACAACGTCATAATTTATGTGAAAATTCAAATAACCAAGTTTTTGGTTTTTTATTTTAAACTTTTACAATAGTTTTTTCTTTTACACGAAATTTGGTGAAAACTTGCCTTTTTATGTTCCAAACACATTGTTAATGTTTTTTATTTAAAATATTTATTTTTACGCCTTATTTTGACTTAATATCAAAATTAAAACCTAATTTTCAATTGAAAATTCTCACGTCAATATATCAGCTTTTTTTTACTTCTTCGGCGTTTTGTTCGTTGAAATCTCTACTTTCTGATGGTGTGAATAAAATATACATTACTAAGGTAAATGTTCTTAGAAAATGCAAAGTAATGAAACCCACGCAAAACCTTCTATTAAGGCGCTGTCCTAAGCGACTGTTTTGGTAAATGAGGGGGTGAAGCAGGGGAGGTGAAGGGAGCTTAGCTCCGTCTACTGCGGGGCGCCCCCCTTCATTCTCGTCGCGTGCGACCGTATTCTGGCGACATCCGTATTCCAATATTTCAAAATCGCAAGCAAAACGTTTTAGCATATTGAATTGAGATACTGATATTAAAATTTATATTACATACATCAATCTGTTTGTACAATATAGGCATAGCGCATTTTTTGTTCTCAGTGCAGCCATGAGCAAAACTGGTTTACATTAGACGTTATAGGTATTAAATGTTGACGTGAATGACAAATAGTGTTTACATTCACTTACCAGTATTAAGTTATAAACGCATTTTGCCTTAAAGTTCAGCTAAGATTTCAATATAAAAGTGGTTGATGAAATGGCAGCCAAGAAAAATATTATTGTTTTTCGCCTTCCGCCTTATCATTGCGAACTAAATCCAATAGAATTAATATGGGCATAAATAAAATCGCATGTTGGTCGCAATAATAAAACTTTTAAGATGGGAGAAATAAAAGATTTAACAAAAGAGAGCATTGCCAAAATTGATGCTGAATCAAACAGGAAAGTAAAATGATGGAGCTCGATGGGTTTATTGATAATGCGACGGATGGAGTAACCCCCAAATTCATAATTAACGTCACATCAGAAACAGGTTCTTATGAAACCACAACGACTCTCGACACTAACGATCTGACATAATATTTGTACATTTAAAAAATAAAACCTTTTACATGAGCAAAAATACCATTATTTACACTCTCATCCAAAACATTAAAGTTTAAAATCTCTATCTCTACATAATATGATTTAGGTATTTCATTCACTGAATGAATTTTAAGTGAAACTTGTTTTAGTTCATGCAATGTTTCCCATCACTAGTCTTACGGACGTACTTATGTGTCCGCCATATTTGTTTACCATTTTTGCGTTTATCTAGATTGCCAGCAAAACTATAAGTCCTACGGGAAAAACATCGATAGCAAAGTTGTAGGTAATAAAAAGATTTACAACTTTTGTATTTACACTTTATGCACACAACGTCATAATTTATGTGAAAATTCAAATAACCAAGTTTTTGGTTTTTTATTTTAAACTTTTACAATAGTTTTTTCTTTTACACGAAATTTGGTGAAAACTTGCCTTTTTATGTTCCAAACACATTGTTAATGTTTTTTATTTAAAATATTTATTTTTACGCCTTATTTTGACTTAATATCAAAATTAAAACCTAATTTTCAATTGAAAATTCTCACGTCAATATATCAGCTTTTTTTTACTTCTTCGGCGTTTTGTTCGTTGAAATCTCTACTTTCTGATGGTGTGAATAAAATATACATTACTAAGGTAAATGTTCTTAGAAAATGCAAAGTAATGAAACCCACGCAAAACCTTCTATTAAGGCGCTGTCCTAAGCGACTGTTTTGGTAAATGAGGGGGTGAAGCAGGGGAGGTGAAGGGAGCTTAGCTCCGTCTACTGCGGGGCGCCCCCCTTCATTCTCGTCGCGTGCGACCGTATTCTGGCGACATCCGTATTCCAATATTTCAAAATCGCAAGCAAAACGTTTTAGCATATTGAATTGAGATACTGATATTAAAATTTATATTACATACATCAATCTGTTTGTACAATATAGGCATAGCGCATTTTTTGTTCTCAGTGCAGCCATGAGCAAAACTGGTTTACATTAGACGTTATAGGTATTAAATGTTGACGAAAGTTGGTAAATACCTACGTGCCATAAGATGATAAAAATAATTAAGTCAGTTTCATGTACGGAGAGGCCATAATTATGTTTGTTTTGTTTTTGTATAAAAATAGTGAGCAGTTCATAGAATACCTACATCTAATTCCATTCCTGCCAGTTTTCAAATCTGTTTTGAAATAAATTGGCTGTGACATACGGGCGGACAGACAGACAGACATTGCGAATCTATAAGGGTTCCGTTTTTACAATTTTTGGCTACGGTACCCTAAAAAACACAATACTGCTCTACTAAGCGCAAAAGCCGTATCTCAACTGAAGCGAGTTACGAGATAATTGAAGTTTAGTAAAAGTTGATTTCTTTTATTTATTTATGGATGTTTATTGTTATTATAGGTATAATTATTATGGCAAAGGTTTCGAAATACGTCGCCGTTTTTAGGGGTTGTGAGTGATTGGAGACGGAGCAGGGCAGGTCTTGAAACCCCCCTCACCATTTTCACTTGCCGGAAATACTTGGTTTCCTCTGAAAAAAAAAAATCTCCAAACATCGGTGTGTATGGCACTGCCAACTTCCACATTCATCACACTAGTTTAATAAACTAAGGTTGTCGTAGTCCTTCGAAGGGCTCCTATTTTCGGATTAAGGGTCAAAAGAGAACCTAACATAACCTATTTATTTACTTATTACAGTCGCACCTAACCCAAGGCACTCGAAAGCAATGACGCACAAATTTGACATTAGCTGTCAATATGATCATTCCAAGATGGCAGTTTTATGTTTCGTTTCACGTTTTTCACATAAAACCTAAAAACTACATTTGTAAAATGTACTAAAGTAAAGTGCGTTCATCTTTACTTGGCACAACTAGTAAACAAACATACCTTCATCACAAATCACAAGATTGTGGCCGCATCACTTAATATATGCTACTAGAAAATATTTACAATGTAGTTCCAATACCAACACATTATTTTCCACCTAAAATAGCTTCATATTTCTCTTTTAAAACATATTTATTTAAATAAAATCGTAATTTTGGTGACACCTCAAACCACAGATTATTAGGATGTCTTGTCAATATGACATTTGACTGTAGAGATGGGATGAAGTGAATGATTAAATGGAATGATTTTAGAAAAAGTATTAATATATTGTTATCCGTTTATGGTAAACGTAAAGAACATTCAGATCCGTATATAATGATTTCATTAACTAAACTGAGTTCAATTTTCATAAGGGCCTAAATTAAAAGTTTTTTCACTGCAGACAATATGGATAAAAACCGATAAGTCAATAAATATATTTTTTGGTATTATTGTTGTAAAATCCTTAGCAACACTGAGTGCAACTATAATGAAAAGAGTCAAAAGAGCTGCATCGTTTTGTTGCTCCGTTTGGTGTCATACATTTCAGGTATTCTATCTAGAACGATTTTGAAGTTACTTACGACCGACCTGGCTTGCTTGTGGATTTGTATTACCTTTTCATTCTGACTATTATTTCTCTTGATCGATAACCGGGCTACGTACAAAGGACTTTGAGATTGCAACTGATTGGACTCTTGTAACTAACCGAGAGATAAAAGTAAGTGTAACTTTTTATATCAGGACAATTAATCTAAATAAAAGTCAACTTAGATAGACATAACTGCTGCACCGATTTAGCTAATTCATTTTGTTGTGTTTGTATGAATGAAAACATTTAAATTTTTAAAGTAAAATATGGGTTAATAAATCTCCATACAAAATAGCGAAACTTAAAAACAGAATTACTCCGATAGAATTGACTGACAGTTTATTTTTCAAAAATATGTATTTTGTGCCCCATTTGCATTAAAAAAGGTCTCTCCTTTTTCTACTCAGAGATGGGCAAAATGTAATTTGTAACCATCAATCATGAAAACATTTTCCGAAAGTAATCGAAAAAGTATCCATTCTCTGATTGCAGTCAGAAATCGTCACCACGATTACATGATTTACGGGGGCGGGCGATAGATGCTGCTAACGCTAATTGTTGAAGTCATTATAATGACAAATAGTGTTTACATTCACTTACCAGTATTAAGTTATAAACGCATTTTGCCTTAAAGTTCAGCTAAGATTTCAATATAAAAGTGGTTGATGAAATGGCAGCCAAGAAAAATATTATTGTTTTTCGCCTTCCGCCTTATCATTGCGAACTAAATCCAATAGAATTAATATGGGCATAAATAAAATCGCATGTTGGTCGCAATAATAAAACTTTTAAGATGGGAGAAATAAAAGATTTAACAAAAGAGAGCATTGCCAAAATTGATGCTGAATCAAACAGGAAAGTAAAATGATGGAGCTCGATGGGTTTATTGATAATGCGACGGATGGAGTAACCCCCAAATTCATAATTAACGTCACATCAGAAACAGGTTCTTATGAAACCACAACGACTCTCGACACTAACGATCTGACATAATATTTGTACATTTAAAAAATAAAACCTTTTACATGAGCAAAAATACCATTATTTACACTCTCATCCAAAACATTAAAGTTTAAAATCTCTATCTCTACATAATATGATTTAGGTATTTCATTCACTGAATGAATTTTAAGTGAAACTTGTTTTAGTTCATGCAATGTTTCCCATCACTAGTCTTACGGACGTACTTATGTGTCCGCCATATTTGTTTACCATTTTTGCCAGGTAAGAATGAACGGATTATATATAAACTATGTTCCGTTTTGTATAATTGCCGAAGTATTTATGAAATTTTGGAAATTGTTTAAAAATATTTAGACGCAACTCCGGCAGCCAAAATTACTTTTAGGGGATTAAAACGAACTACCTTAAGCCCCCTACACTACCAATACCCTCAAATTCAGGCGACTCGTTTCGAAACCCAACCCATTATTATTTTTCAAAATAGATGAAACATCAAAAATATATGTGGATATTCCTTATTCATGAGATACTGCTATGTCGCTTAGAAAATTATAGAATTAGAATTTGAGTTACTGCTTTTTCGTTAGCTCTCGTCATACATGTTTGTATGGAAAAATATAAAAAAATTATTTCGCTTCAAATATGTGTTGTTTCAAAGAAAATAAATATTAAAAGATATTTATTTATATTCATTTATAATTTATTAACGAAATACAGAGTTTACAGCTTATCAAAAATTAGCTGTCTGCTACAACCCGGCAGGTTTTCTTTATTCTCATCGAATGTTAAAGGCAGTGTGTGAGGTCATAAGGCTTCAATACTTATTATTTGCTGTTGTTCACGAGGCACAGTTTCATTTACTTTCCTTTTACGGCTTGGTATTGTAGAAATTTCAAGCACTGATGAAACATTTTCCTCTCCGTGATCTCGCAATGCCATCCCTTGAAATTGACGAGAATCAACAATTTCAGGCAACTGCCAATTCATATAAAACGCCACAAGCTTCTCCCAGAAAACATCATCTCTGTCTATAATTTATATTTTTAGTGGTATACTTTCGCCACTCCACACAGCAAATAAACACTTTTGTTTGCGTGTAACGTGGCGTTGCCCCTGAATTTGGTAATAACAATTACAATATTTGTTTAGACTAGTCAGTTCACTTTTTTATCATGTTTCCATATTTGTATTTTATTTGCTCTTATACTATTCTCCAGGCCATTTTTATAGGCAACTTTAGAACATTAAATTTCTACAATCGTGTTTGGACCTAATCCATCTGGCGTGACACCAATAATCGAATAATCCACAAGGCTCGATTGTTACATTTTCTTGCTTCGCCAGTTGTTGCAAAGCCAGTTGTTCATTTTAGATTCCATGCGCAACTGATTTTACATTGCAAATATTTTATTTGTACAAAATATTTTTTACTAAGTTGGCTTTACTGCTGTTATCTCTTCTTTTTACCACTATACAAAAATTTCAATCTGTCAACATATTCTTACGCAATTCGAACCAGTCATTGCTATCCCTCTTGTAATTTTTGCTTATCACTATGAAATTTGAGTCAAATTTGTTAAAAAAATTGTTTGGCATTTCTTGGCTAGCTCTTGAACAGATCGTGTTAGGAATGACTGAAGTCAAATGTGTGTAAGACGTTGCAGAACTGTTATCTTTAACTTCACTGTAATTACAATAATGATAATTAGTTACGTACTTTATTATTAAAAAAATACTATATCTTGTGTTATAGCAAACAGAGAAGTCACCTGCTTACTTATAAATGATTGATTTTAGAAATTAAAAAGATATTAGATGTACTGAGACATACCTTATAGTTTATGAATAATCAAAGTTTTACCCGATGTACCTAAAAAGGTTTATGTTCAAAACACAATAATACAACATTCGTTACCGCTTGTGTGCGGATTGTGGAGCGCCATATTAGCGCTGTCATCATTATTGTTCGCCGTGGCGGCATCTTAGCGCTCCAGGCGCTCTGACAAGCTAATGAATTTGAAATATAGGTACATAAAATGATTCGATTTTATGTTATTACTCTTTCAAAAATTGAAAACTGTGGAAGCTATGTATTGTGAGAATAATTTATATAATTATATTATGCATAATCGATAATATATAAGTAACATAGTTAGTCATAAAAGACTCTTATGAAAATAATTTGTGTAAAAATGTTACATATTTCATAATCACTTGGCCATGGATGAATTTCTATTTAATTACGACGCTTTCTTGTACAAATCCTTCGTAGAACTTCATTTCTCTAATAGTCCATATTTTATTCTTCTAATTATATATTTATAAGCACAGAAACAATAACACATTAAACGCAACAAGGGTATAAACTTAGGTCCTAATTATATGTGCCCATAGTTACATGAAAAGCCTATTTGATTCAAAGTATTCAGTCTATAACATAAAACATGAAATTACGAACTCAAATCGGCGTATTATAATAACAAACAGGTTTACGTAAAATTTCGTGCAGCGGAGACGCAAGCGACATGACCTATCTCTCACAGGGCTCATAGCCGAATGATGAGGTCTGGGCGGGGCGTAAACTAGCAACTGACACTCAGTACACCGCTTATGTTAATAAGGTTTAAATTGCTGAAGCGTTTGATATTGATGGGATCTACCGAGCGTCAAAATCATAGACGTTTGGCAGATTTTACTTAATTTTACAAAATATACACGTATAATATGAAAATAAATAGGGTAATTCCTTAGTTCATTAGATTTCCTACAATATTATCAAAAAAAATATGACAGCTTACGATCAAAATATTGCAAACAGTGAGACGAAAGATTAATTTCTGCCTCGATTTTGTGATTTTTTTACCGTGATTCTATTTTACGTACATGAAAAATTCTTTCAAAAGTCTTATGTTCAGATTTTTGACTTTAAGCTCAAATTTTTGCTAGTTTGTAATATGTACCGTTATGGCTAGATGCGCGACGAAAAATTAGGTGTTTCACGGCTTCTGAGGTATAACAGCGCCTTAATTAATGTAATGGATCTTAGCGTAAAATTTTAATTAATTAAACAAGTAAAAATAAATAAATACATCCAACCCAGACACAAAACACGCGAGCCGCGCCTCTTTATTTTTGAACGTCCTTTTTATTTTAGTTGTATAATTATGTAAAACAAATATAAAATAATTGACTTACACCGAACGTCAATCCATGTTCTACAAAAAACATTTGTTTTCTCTATACGGTTTACTCAGCGTGAAAAAGTCAATTTGAAAAAGCGGTGTCCGACACTGTGGTTCAATCAATACGATGCCTCACTTTCTACGTAAAACAAGCATAACATTCCGTTATATTTACAAAACTGGTGTAAAATTTCAGGCTGATCACATGAATATATTATTATATGGTAATAGTATGGTAAACGATTTACCCACATTTAAGGACATATAATTCTTTTTCTTTTTAAATATATCTTCTATAGACATAAATCAAATTAAATCAAATTGGAGTGTCTGTTTGTAATATTAAAATAACCGCTTGTTACATAATGCATATGGATGTATACACGGTACATATACCGAAATGAATTTATGCCGAAGGAAGAAACTGAAGAAGTGCGTACCAGGAACCAGCGCCAGCAAGACCTGGATCAGAGACGCTGCGGGGACGTTTTCTTTTCCGTCGTCTGGTGGGCAAGGTGACACCGCGGCTGCAGTGGAGCCTGCAAGCGCAACACACTCCGTTACGGTGCCCGACATCGCAGCTCTGATGGCGTTCATGCAGGAGCAGGCCCGCCGTCAAGAGGAGCACGCGCGCCGCTTGGAGGAACAGCTACAGCGCGACAAGGAGGAGCAGGCTCGCCGTCAAGAGGAGCAGGACAGCTGTCAACACGAGCAGGCTCGCCATCAAGAGGAGCAGGCTCGCCGTCAAGAGGAGCAGGCTCGCCGTCAAGAGGAGCACGCGCGCCGCCTAGAGGAACAGCTGCAGCGTGACAAGGAGGAGCACGGCCGCCATCTGGAGGAACAGCTGGTGCTCACGAAGAATCTCAGCGCCGCAGTGGGGAAGGACTTGAAGGCGGTCAAGGAGGAACTTCAGCAGCACGAGGCCCGTATCAGCGACGTTGAGATGCTCGTACACGACAAGCTTGAGACTCGTGTCGCCTCTATAGAGAAGGGTGTACATGATCACTACGAGACCTGTGTGGCTGAAGTGGAGAAGAAATTGCGTGGGCTCGAAGTGACACCAGCGGCTGTAGCGCCCTCACCTCGTGGGTTTAAGGTTCAACCATTCGATGGCTCGTCATCATGGTCTACATACAAGATCCAGTTTGAGGCTGTGATACGATCGAATAGGTGGACCAAAGAACAGGCCTTAATCGCCCTAACCTTGGGCCTTCGCGACCGGGCCTTGACAGTTTTGGAGGCACTCGGGCAAGACATCACCTACGAAAAGCTACTGGAAGCGCTGGAAGCGAGATACGGTGACGCGCACCTTGAACATGTGTATCGTGCTCAGCTGAAGGACAGGACACAACGCACCGGAGAAACTCTGCAGCAGTGGGCTCTAGAGGTGAAAAAGCTGGTCAGGAAGGCATACCAGTCGTCGCCTGCACTAATTGACGGGAACCTCGTACAGGCGTTTACGGATGGGATCCGGGACCTGGAGGTAAGAGCAGCAGTGAGGCTTGGGCACTTCAAGGCCCTAAAGGAAGCCTTAGCCTACGCTCTGGAGGTGGAAGCAGCGCGTCATGAGGATCGAACTTACCGTATCAGGGAAGTTGTTTCTTCACCACGGTGCTACAACTGCGGGGAAAGAGGCCATATCCGCTTGATCTTCCCAAAGCGTAAGCGGCACGTTGGTACCCTGTCTCCACCGAAGGGGTTACCTGACGTACCTGTCTGGCGGCAAGAACAACGTATCGCAGATGCTCTGACGTGTAGGCCTTACCCCGAGCAACGCAAACACTGTGTCCGACAGGAAGCGAAGCAGGCAGCGTTAGTGAGGACGTTGAAGACGGACTTGAGTGCCGAATGGAAGGAAGCTTTGCAGAATGCTCAGCAAACCGACAAGGATGTACAGCCGATTCTCGAGTGGAAAAAATCAGACGCGCCTAGGCCCAAATGGAATGATATCGTGGCAATGCGTCCTATCACCAAAGGTTATTGGGCACAGTGGGAAAGCTTGGTTGTCCAGGATGGAGTTCTGTGCCGCAAATGGGAAAACGCTCGCGGTAACCAGTGCCATTTGCAAATGGTAGTGCCCAAAACTAAGGTGCCGCAAGTCTTCCAGCTCTATCACAATGGTGCTTCGGGAGGTCACATGGGAGTTAAGAAGACCCTTACTACTTACTAAGATCCGAGAGCGGTTCTATTGGCTCCACTGTCGGAATGACGTCGAGGATTGGTGCCGCAAATGCACAAGTTGTGCGGCTGTGAAGGGGCCATATACTCGTAGCAGAGGTGCATTAAAGGTGTACAATGTGGGAGCCCCATGGGAGCGCATAGCGTTGGATGTCACTGGGCCGTTTCCTGAGAGGCAGGACGGAAACAAATACTTCTTGGTTGTGATGGATTACTTCACGAAGGGGCCTGAAGTGTTGGCAATCCCAAATCAAGAAGCTACCACAGTGGCCGATAAGCTGGTGCATCTTCATGCACTGCTGGACTAGGCCTCTCCTTTGAAAGGAGGAATTGGCCTACTATACCACGCTGGCCGAACGGGTTGGTATAGGGTTTGTATCAAGTTTTCCTTCTCTTACAGTGCTGTTCTCTGCATAATATGCTCCCTCTGTCGGCTTTTACGACACCCATGGGATGATATGGGGTGGTGACATTCCGTATTCTTAATCCGTCACCACACGGAAAATAAAATAATTTTATTTTAATGTTTCATAAATAGGTACGCAGTGTAAAGTCTTTTGTCGGTTCGGGGTGCCCTTGGAAATCCACAGTGATCAAGGCCGGAACTTCGAATCTGAAGTGTTCAAGGAGACTTGTCGCGTGATGGGTGCACATAAAACCAGGACCACGGCTTATCATCCGCAATCAGACGGCATGGTTGAACGGTTTAACCAATCACTGGAAAGGTACCTGGCGAAGGTTGTGGAGAGCAAACAAAGAGATTGGGACAAGCACATCCAACCATTTCTCCTGTCATATCGCAGTGCGGTCCACGAAATTACAGGAGTAACACCAGCTTTTGCCAATTTCGGTAGAGAACTACGTTTACCTGCAGACTTAATCGCCGGTATTCCACCAGAATCTCCGGGCAATATAACGGATTACGCGACCGAGCTACGCAACAAGATGAATGACGTATACGAGCACATCAGGGAGTCAGGACAACAGATGTCTGAAAAGATGAAGACCCGCTACGATCGGAAGGCGAACAACAAAGGCTTCGATGAGGGATCATTGGTGTGGCTTCATAACCCAGTACGAAGCAAAGGTAAATCGCCTAAGTTACAAGCCAGATGGGACGGGCCATATCGCATAATTACCAGGATGAACGACGTTACCTACCGAATCCAGAAGGGGCCACGAGGTGAACCGAAGATAGTTCATGTGGACCGGTTGGCTCGTTACTATGGGTCCAACGATGCTCGAGACGAACACGTTTAAGAGGGAGGCAGTGTTACGAATGGCGATAATTAAAAATAACGCCATCTATCGGTGAATGAGAGAACTAGAAGAGATTGGATGTATCGGTGGTTTAAAGGTATTTCATCTACTGTCTACTAGATGGCGTTGCTGTATCGACTGTTCCCGACTGTTATAAGTATATTTCAGAAACTTCTAGAATGAACTATTTTGTTAACCGGCCGGTATAAATACCGCGCGGACGAGCAAGTTTACACAGTTACCGTTGAATAATCACAGCGATCAAGAAGCGAAGGAGTGCGAAGATTAAGTGAGTCGGAAGTGTTTAGTGGTGTTAATAGTGTGTTTTATTAGTGTTGGAAATTAAATGTGTTAGTGAATAAAGAACAGTTTTGTGGCATAGTGCAATTTAATTTATCACAATTATCACCGAACCCTAGCTCGTAACAATACTATACAACCTTTTTGTTTCTGGTATCTTGGAATTTATTGCCGACATCCCAGAACATTGTTTTTCTTGGTATATGACCTACCTTTATTATCATTATCAACCCTGTATAGTTATAAATTGTCTAATGATGATGATCGGACAGTGAATATACCGATGTACATACATCGGGCAGATAATTCTACTCTACCACTACTATATCTCTCTTATCTCTATCTTACTGCTGATAGAGCTTCTTCTCACTATGAGAAGGATAAGAACATATGTAGTCCACCACGCTCGTCAAGTACGTGTTAGCAGACTTCTCATATCTCTCGGGAAATGCTGTGACACAAGTTTCCTCACAATGTTTTGCTTCACCGTTTATCTATCTAAAGACATCTGAATTATTAAATATCAAATCAAATATCCGTGGCGAGGTTATGATGTCGTCTTGGTCTTGGATCTCATCAACATTGTAGCAGTTTATTGATCTCCACTAACGTATCGCTGCATCATACAAAAAAAAATCGGAGCGATCAGATTTGGATCAAAAAGAAAACTTTTTTATTACGATAACTAAAGCGATTATTACGCTTTGTAAGACATAATATAAGTGGCCCAAATACATTGTTGGCTAGCATAAATATCTACCGGATCAACACTTACCCACACTCTAATTACAGGGTATATCATAGAAACGTATTATCGGCAAACGATTTATTCGTTTATTTACTTAACTGTCGTAAGTTTGGACGAGTAGGCACATATATTTTTATGGCCATGGCATCGAACCCGATATCGCGCTAGTGAGACGACAACTTAAAACATTGCAGTACACTGAATAGTATAAACTATAAAGTGCCTAAAGACAAAATAATAATCAGCGAAAATTACAAGTAGGTATAAACCCAAATATCGCACTTAACATACGTTGAATAGTGTAAAACAATCTAAACATGAAAAAAAGATTTGGGCTCGTCCGGGATTTGAACCCGGGACCTCTCGCACCCTAAGCGAAAATCATACCCCTAGACCAACGAGCCGGTGACTAGTGTGACAAAAAAGTAAACTAAAGACACATAATAAGTGCTTACGTCATAATATTGCGTAAGTACTTATGTAAACTACTTACCTTTCACTAATAAAAATTATTTAGATCAGTCATGTTGCGCGAGCTGCGGTAGCAAACTTGTAAGGTAGTAGGTAGAATACTCCAATATAGTTATCACACTGTAAAATTTCTACGTTCATGTGTTTCAATACATTTTTCTTTATTGGTTTTTATAAATAAACTAACACGGACCGGCATCGGCAAAATAAAAAAAAATGCTTTTCCCTTTAGATCTAGATAACTTCAACAGGAACTAGCCCAACTTGGCACAAGGCAGATATGCTTGTACTCTTCCAAGCATCTCAGTCAGTCATCTAGTCAGTGCCCAGCAGAGAGACAGCATAGGTTAAAAAAAATCCACATTTTGGATAGCTCCAGTAGCACTCCTTTAAAATAATATCGTCTATTGCTCTAAATGTGCTAAACTTGGTTACTTATGACTTCTGAACCTTTCTTTTTGGATAGCTGAAAGTTGTAGCTGTTTTTTTCCAAATATTAGAATTTTTGTCGAGGCATTTTATACTTATTTTAGTCTACTGCAATCAATCCTTAGATATACCACCACTGCTGACACAGCACAATAGACACTGCATGACAAGCAATTACAAGTCAACCTGTTGGTATAAGAAATATATATTTTTAATATGGTTTAGAGGGACTTAATCCTGGTGCGAGTTCAGATGCTTTTTTTGGAGATCCTGCAGCCATCCTTCTGGATTTGCGCCTAGTAACACTTGAAACAAAACTGTAGTACCTAGTATAAAAAGTACACAGACATGATAGTAGGTACCTACCTACCTATAGGAATTCAGTCAGCCAATAGGTGTGTGAAGGGTATGCTAGGCAGATAACCTTTCCGGCTTCTTTTTCATTTATGTCATGGATGTTTCTCCCCGGACAATATTGATAATATCTACTGCCAAAATAATATTTTATTTTTTTATAGACTCACGCCTGTATCCCCGAAGGGGTAGGCAGAGATGTAATATTACACCCACTTTTCGCCAAGAATTTTTAGGTCCCACGTAATAGGGGGCGAGCCTATTGCCGTTCCGGGCACATTACCAGACTCCGTGCTGCTACTGAGAATTTCCTAACGGAAAAATCCAATAACACTTTGCCCGACCCGGGAATCGAACCCGAGACCTCCCAGACCCACGCGCACATTTATGCCGCGAGACCAACAAGGCCAAAATAAATGTCTTTGCGATTATCCTTTGTGTATCCACTGCTATAGGAGTCACCGAGCCACGCCTACGCCCGCTTATACAGAAGAAAACAACGAAAATTTAGAAAATCTTTAATAAAATCATCTTCAAACTCTGATATGGAACGTGGAAAGAAAGTCTGGTGCCCTGACAACCACGTGTTCGAAGTCCATGAAGGAAAGCCTGCCATCTCCATCGACGTCAGCCTCGTCAAGCACACTGGCGACGATCTCTTCTCTCTCTTGAGGGTACAGTTCACCTTTCGTGAGGAGTCTGGTGGCTTCTAGAAGGTCGTCTCGTCCAATGTACATGTCGTCGTCTAGGTCGTAGATTCTGAAGGCGTACCTGTTGAGGGAGAGAAGGTTAATGTGACTGATTTGGGGCTGAGATTCGAACATTTGACGCTGAATACACATTTAACATGTTAACACCAGGATCCTACATATAAATATGACGATTGAAATTAACTGAAATGGTCAGAAAGTCAAATCTGAATTCCTGAAAATCGTAAAACGACGAGATAGCAGGAGATAAATGATTAATTTTGTGAAAATCACGCAGTCCGGGTATTACACACATTGCAATTTTTTTGAAGCCTCCAAGGTCACCTTAATAAAAAGTGTAATTTTCTTTCTTTACGCACCGACGCAACATTTCGTCGGATGTGATATTTAAAATTCTTTGGCGAGCGCGAAAAGATTTTTAATCATTTTCAGTGTCAACCTCGTTTATAAAGTTTATCGCAATGAAAATTACGAGAGGTGAAGTTAAACAGCTAATTTCTTATTTCTTAAAGCCAGCTATAATAGTTGCTTAGCCAGTGATGTAGTTTTAAAGATGCCTTGCGGGCTTTAAGCTTTTGCAACGGATTACGCCAACAATGCACTTGAAGTTTAAAAGGGTTGCCAGACTGACCGTCTGTTTTATGGATATTTTGTTTCTGGATCTTCTTTTAATATTTTAATTTATCATATTCATGGTATTAGTTATTAGCTTTAGATAGCACAATTGTACTAATAAAGACGGAAAGAATGAGGCTCCATCTGCTCTCTGGTGACATTTGTAAAACTTTAAAATTTGGATTATCGTTGTTTATCACAAGATTTTCGAACTTTGTCCATCTGAAGTTTCTGGAACCACATAAAACTTAGTAATATTTTATTAAATTGTTATTTGAGTGCTTATCATAATTAAATAGCTGTTGAACAAAATAAAATTACAAATAAAGTTATTCCTTTAGTACAATTTTATCCAAGTTTCAATCGTTTGGCACCATTTTCACGTAGCAGACTTGAAAAGTTTCGTTCCAATAATAACTTCCCAATTCAAAAATTCGCATTAAGTTTTAATCTTTAGATTGCGTGAGTTTTCAAATCTAAATTACATTATGCAAAATGTTACTTTGGCCCGCCTTCGTTCGTAGGGATTTAAAAAAGAAAGTTGTAAATGTATCTAGTGTTCTAATATTCTAAAAGAAAAAAGTTCAATGTAATTTCGGTTCGTCTGAAAAGTTTCTTTTACGGTTTTATCATTATTCATTGGTGTACCGTGTAGTTAATGTCACTGTTACAATCATGTTACAATGGCATTTGTATGTTCGATTTCCGTCAAAGACTTTTTCAATATTTTGTTGTCTGTCTGGTTGTCACTTATATGCTTTTACTTGTAGCCGTTTAGAAATATTTACCTACCTATATGTACATGTATATGTACCTAGTTTATCAGTTAACTGTTAGCCATACTACAGACAATACAAAGTGTGTCTATTTATTTTAAAATTATGGAATAACTATTTGATAATATAGTGGACAGAAAACAAACCTGCTTGGTTAGGATTTCCTATAAAGTAGAATAGCAAAAGCAAAAAAGATAATCCTACTAATGCAGTAGTTAAGCATGCGACCGTCGATTTAAAAGCTATGTGTATTTATGGTTTTAGTTTTATACGTTATCTTTTTCGAACCATTTTGTTTATAGAGATGGGTTTATAGCTTTGTAGCGAATGCTCAGATTAAGACTAAATAACAAATAATTGGGATCTTTTATGACCGAGGCTTAACGTGCTCACCAAGGCACGGTGAAAGGGATAATTAACAATTTATTACTGCTGGCGTGCTGAAGGTGTCTTTTTTAACTCATCAGTGTCCTTTTTGACCGTTTTTACCAGATTTGCTTCTTACCAGGCCTTGATATCTCTAGGTGCTGCTTCGCTGAAAACTGACATCATGTCGAGAAAGTCTTCGAACGTGAGGTTGCCGGAGCCATCGTGTGAGAACACTTGGCAGATTCGTCTCTTGAACGGGTTCTCCTAGAATTAAAAAGACAATGGATTAGTAGGTAAACAAATATGGTTGTTTTTTGAGCCAAGTTTAAACCAGTAATTGAATATCAAACCAAACTCTTAATAGTCCTGATGATTTTTATAATACTTATGTTAAAAAAAATCAGTAACTACATTAAACAATACTCAACAATTTAATTATAATACTCAGACTCAAAACAGCTTACATTGGAATTCCAACATCAGAATGCTGTGCACCACGCCTTCCGTTCATATTCTATATTTCTTAACTTAGGATCTAAGCCATACTTCTCTACGTGGGTTTACAAGGATAACGTTCTATAGATAGGAGAGCCCTGCTGATTTCAGCATGAATGGGCCGGCTCGACCGGGGAAGTACTTCCCTCTCACAGAAAATCGACGTAAAGTAACAGTACTTAAACTGTTGCGTTTCGTTCGGTGAGTGAGAGTGCCGGAGGCCCCATCCTATTCCTTCTCCCTCCCTCATCTCACTCCTCCTTCTATCCCTTTTCCCAACCGCAAGGGGCGGCAACGCACTTGTGACTCCAGTGGTGTTGCTTGTGTCCATGGGCGGCGGTAGAGTAAGTGCGCCAATTATGGACTAGTTCCGTAATATGGACTACCTACATTTCTCAAAAACCATCAGTCGTATTTAGCTATCGGTCTGCGCGCACTAAGTTCCACCCCTGCCGTGGCTCGTTAGTCGCTTGGCGGTCGGCAGAGAGCGTTCACGCATTCATGGCAGCCATTTTTCGATTTTGTCCTCTTGCGATGTAATTTTTTACCTAAATTCGTAAGGTCATAATTTCAGCAAATATTACTGTTTGGGAAAGTAAATTAAACAAGGGGAAAGGTGAGTTATTTAACAATTATTCATAATAAGTTGATATATCCAATAGTTTTAATAATTATCTTAGCAACAATATTAACCTAGAAATGTATGTGTATTATAATATGGACCACCGACATGTTTTGAATATGGACTAGTGGTCCATTTTACAAACAGTCACTTATATTTTAATTTGATTGGTTTAGGATAGCATCTACAAATTCTTCTTCATTCATCTCAACCACAGAAAAGATCTTTTCTGATCCAGGCAAACATGGGATAAAGATGGCAATGGCTAATGCAACCGATCAGAGATCATATTTTTCGCCAAAAGTGTTGCAGCCTATACCGCGTGAAAGGAAAACTGTCAGTAAGAGAGGAAGAGAAAACATGAAGCCTACAATTTTGATATCTTCTCCTTATAAACAAGATTTAGAAACGTCGATACAGAGGAACATAAAAAGAATACGCCAAAGAAACCGCCAAAGAAGACGCAAAAGAAAATGCCAAAAAAACTGCCCAAAAAAAAAAGAAAGATCACAACAGAAAGAAAATCATCGTCTGAAAGTTCTGATACAAGTGATAATTCAAGTGATAAGTTAATGATACCTAGTACCGATGAAAGTCCTGATCGTTACCAAAATCAAAATAGTAAATATTTGTATTATAATGTTCTTTTTTTCAGAAGACGATCATGGAGAGAAATGGATCCAATATGCATCGTGTAGGGAGTGGGCTCATTGAGAATGTGGTAGCATAGAAGATATGGTATATTTTGTATGTGAATTGTGTACCAAAAATTAGTTTAATCTTAATAATTGATTGATATAATTTTACTCACCACGTTTTGAACCAAATTGACTATGGTCACGTTTTGAACCAAATTGACTATGGTCCATATTTAGCACACTTTTTGCTAATGCACAATAATGACATATTTTAGAAAATGTTGAATATTTCTTATACGTTCATGTTCCTTAAGAATTCTAACAATCGTTTTTGATACCAAATAATTATCGAACCGTTTAAAATATATAAGGCTGATTAATCTCTAAAATTCTGAGTTTTATTACACAAAATCCTTATGGTGGTCCATAATTGGCGCACTTACTCTAATTGCGTACCATCAGGCGATCCGTCAGCTCGTTTGCTGCCTATGACTATAAAATTAAATGTTATTTAACCAAACCTAATGTGTAAGAAACACTACTGAGTTAGAAAACAGTCCTGTAAGAATAAAGTGTATAGGTAATACGTAAATAAACAAAGAGAAACTACGTACCGATCAAGTAAATATTTAAACGCTTTGGTCAATAATCTATATCCGAATCAAACTCCAACCATATGGCGATGGCGGCGACGATATAATTACTAAATAACCCATTGTTGTTTGTTTGTTTTTCGTGTGAGTGTGTGGCCAACTCTGGTGTCGGAGTTTTCAGACCACCCTAAGGCCTCTGACATGGCCTAACGATCTTTATCCTTAGACAAGAACCGGGACCGACAGTTTTAGGTGCCCTTTGAAGCACGGTAGCACTCAGGTGTAAATGCCACACACGGTCACCCATCCAAGTGGCGACCTGTGCAAGCATTGCTTAACTTTGCCGATCTGTTACGAATGGCAAGTCAAGTCTCGCTATGAGCGCTACAATAACCCATCAAAAGTCAAACGTGTAATTACTTCTAATAAGGGCCTAAGACAGCAGCTGGTAAATAGTAACCTTGTCTTATCTTACGTCAGTCAGTACATAAAAAATACAATTAAAAGAAAATTCAATTATTTCATGTGAATTGAAACATGTGATGAGATAATTGATCTATTACAGGCAGGTCATTAGTTTAAAATTAATTACGTGGAATTTCAAAATTACGTACAAGACCTAGAACAATTTTATGCAGACATAGGCAAGGAGTATGTTTAGTGTCACTATACAATGTTATTCGTTTTATAGGTATATCCACTGTATTCAACTATGACTTCGTCCTTATGCGCAATAAGGTCTAGAGGATATTACGTGTTTATTTATATTGATGTGTTTTAAGACACAGTGTTGCCACTGAAACTACAGGCCCCAAAAAAGCTTCGACGTGGGTAAACTTTTTGTTTGTCACCAAGCAGTGGCATGAACCTGGTTAAACAAGGTGTTTTATAAAGGCAACACTAAAAAGCCTTTTTAAGAAAACAAGCTTTTGGGCGAAGGCTGAGCTCCTTGGCCCTTTTCTCTGGATCTGTCGAAATATATCAATGAAAACCAAATATCCACAACTACTTAGTCTTCATTAATAATTTTTTTATAGTTACCTGGCCAGCCGTCCTGAGAAGCAACTTTCCTCTACCCTTAATACGTGAGGTCAAGAGATTATCGAAATCGCTTAAAATTAGTCACGAGCAGCGTATTAATTGCAATAAGCAAAAATCTTTTAGTTTAAGCGGATGGGATTAAGCGAGTGTCTTGACGAAGAAACAGAGGATTTTGAGGATAAAGTGTTGCCAGGTCAGATATTTTGCTAATCGAGGCAGAAGAAAAAAGAAATCGGGATTTAGGGTTGTAGATCGGGACTACGGGTTCGGTTTCGGGAGGTCTTCCTCAAATTAGGATACCTGGCAACAGCAGGAGTAATGACAGTTTTGACTTTAATGATTCTCTATGGTCATTATAGCTTAGTGAAATAGAATAATACCGTTGCGCGAAAACGCGACAGTAGTTCGGCACCCTCAATATACTATTAACAACTAGTTATAAGTTCATCTAACTTCAAACTTTGTAAAGTTCAATTTATGTTTCTATTGTCTTCGTGTCGCAAGCCCTCTTAGTTTGAATCACTGAGCTAAAGGAGATAGTTTAGTTAGTATTGTAATTTGATTTATTTAAGTAATAACGTTTGAAGTTGGAGAAAAGCTACCTTATTAGGTACCTATTTACTTCGATAACAGGGAATTTAAAAAAGGAAATCACTGATACCGTATTTTCCCGCCAGCAAAATGGCAAACGCCATTAAAAGAAAAGTATAAAAGATTTCAAGACGAAATGTACCTTGAAACGAAATGTGCCAACTTTTATATTTCGATTTCGAACCTTTTACCTTCCAAAAATACTTTTTAAATACATTTAGCATTTGAAATGGCCATCATTTATTAAAATTGATACGAAGTTATTTCTTCAAACGAAACATTGATTGCGGAACGTATAACTTTTTTAATTTAATCTTCCAATGACTGATCAAGTTCCTTCAGATAAAATTCGATTGAATATCAATTTTGATTAATATTTCGCTATTTTTCATTTCACGTATTTTTATTTAGTTTTCTAGAATCGTAACTAAATCCATAATGGAATTAATATACCATCTAGTCACATTAAGTCATTCAATATAGCTCCTATTATATAAAAACAAAATATAAAAGCATAACATTTTGTGCAAATATCAATTAGATCGTATTTATATGACCAATTTAGACTTAAAGTAATGGTCGATTAGGCTGATGGCATCCATTTCTAACGGTGGAGGTGTAATCCAGAGATATTTAAACAGTACAAATATCTAAAATCTGAGCCATTTTAAGCGCCAGATATTTTATTTTTAAATCGTGTTAATGAGTTTGATTCAGTTGCAATTTTTGAACCAGCTACTTTTTTGTGAGACAGGAGGCAATTGAGTAGTCGGATCACCTGATGGTAGGCGATTTTCGCTGCCCATAGACACCCGCATCACCAGCTGAGTAAAGAGTGCATTGCCGGCCTGGATGGGTAAAGGAATAGGAGGAGGACTGGGAGGAGAAGGAAAGAGGGATGCGCCCTCACGCACTCTTACTCAACTAACGAAACGTAACAGTTTAGATACAGTTACTGTACGTCGATATTTTGTGAGAGAGTAGTACTTACCTTAATCGCCCCACTAATATTCTAATAATATTCTAATAATCTAATTCTAATATTCTACCACTTACACACATCCCCATTTAGTCCCAAACTAAGCAGAGCTTGTACTGTGGGTACTAGATAATGGATAAACATACATATCTACGGTTGAAAGGCTAATTGGTACAAGCGACACTTTTTGCGATATTGAGTTATATACTTATCAAAGAGTATACAAATACTACGTATACATATTTGGAATCAGCAAATTTTTCTCCGTCGTTTGAGTCAGGTTTCAATTTTTTTTACTACATTTATGGCGCTTAGCACCTACAGCAAAACAGACTATTCAACTCATTTCTAAGCTCATTGATCTATACGACACAAAATTAGGCAAATTTGAGAATTCGATGACTTTAGGCTATTTTGATTTTTCGAACTTTTATAATGAGTGTCGATTAAGGCATTTAGCTTTTTCGCCGTAGTTGTGGTTTTGTCGTTTGGCCTATTTTGCATTAAACTGCATTAAAATCTTATGGATGTAGCTGAAGCTACATCCATAAGATTTTAGCTTACCTTAGCTTCCATATCTACTAATAATCTAGTAAGAGGTAATTTTGTTTCATCCTGCAGTCCCTCTAAACTGAAAAAACTGCATCTAGCTACTTCACTCTGGCGTAGCACCATCATGATGTTTACAATCATTGTGCTTATTCAACTGTCAGTTGACATGGCGCTAAATTCATTTTCTCTCGTATTCTAAGTCGTTGCTTAACCAACATAAAATTTCCAAAATAATACACAATTAACAACAGTAATAGCTTAAAACGAATCCTTACTTAATTAGGGATATACTGTATAAAATAAATAAATGTCTATCAAATAGTTGATTTTATATGTTTTTTTTCCAAAAAAAACAAGTTTAATCCATCCTCCTGCAAGTTTTGCTAAATGTCGCTTAGATCAATTAGCCTTTCAACCGTCGATATATACTTTTTTTGTAAATACATACATATTATACACAGAAACACCCAAACCAAGACAGACATCCAAGTTCATGCACACAAATGTTTGTCTTGAGCGGGAATAGTACCCGCGACTTTCGGCGTAGCAGTCGCTTACACTACCGTTGCGCCAACGGGTCGTCACTCATGCTGAAATCAGTAAGGGTCTGGTTACCTATAATTTTTTTTGGGTAGCTCAACACACTCGGCTTTGTGTCTTCACTGGTGAAGCCCCAAATAGCTATCTAATATAATAGGTCGGTGAAAGGTCGTTAAGGGATTTAATGGGCAGTAAGTCACGGTGGATATTTTTTGGCCAAAGAATCCCATACTCCTACTTCGGCAGTTACAAGGGCACCACTCATCATCATCCTCCTAGCGTTATCCCAGTTTCAATCTGGGGTCCGCTTACTAGTCTAACCGGATTTGGCTGAATATTAGCTTTTCCACGGAGCGACTGCCTGTCTGACCTCCGCAACCCGAAGGGATAGCGATATTCCATTGTTTAGACTAGTGTCAGTTAATTTAGAAGGGACTGACGCCCTATAACGACTGTCAAAGATCTTCATGACAACCGGGACCGACGGCTTAACGTGCTCTCCGAGGCACGAGGTTAGCGATAATTAACAATTCAATACGCACATAACTCCGAAAAGTCAGTGGTGCGCGCCGTGGATTCGAACCCGATACCCTCTGCATGGCAGTCTGTTGGTATCTCCACTAGGCTATCGCTGCCTTTTTACAAGGGCACCACTATTTATTGGAATTTCTGAAGGGTGGTGCTCACGAACAAGCCATAAAACTTATTAGGGCTTGCATGCTATTATGAAGGAGGACTTTTGGCCGAAGGGTGTGGTATTCCGTCGCTTCCGCGGACAAGTGCCACACGAGCGCACATCAACAACGTGCAAGTGAAGCGATACTAACATAGTTTATAAGTATATTTATACTAACAACCACTGTATGTATGTAAGACTGTGAGGTATTTATCTATGCGTCTATGCCACGCGAAATAAAATGATTTATTATTATTATTATTTATTTTGACACACTTATGTGATGTATTCTTACTTTTAAGTCAGGTAGTTTTTCTATTTCTCCTTAAAAATGTATTTATTACGATAACTAAAGCTATTATTACGCTTTGTAAGTCATCATAATATAAGTGGCCTAAATACATTATATACTGGTATATAATGTATTTGGGCCACTTATAATACCGGCTCAACACTTACCCACACTCTAATTACAGGGTATATCACAGAAACGTATTATCGGTAAATGATTTATTCGTTTATTTACTTAACTGTCGTAAGTTGCGACGAGTACACAGTACACACATAATTATATTTTTTATGGCCTCCTAGCATCGAACCCGCTATCGCGCTGGTGAGATGACTACTTAAAACATTGCCGTACACTGAATAGTATAAAGTGCCTAAAGACAAAATAATAATCGGCGAAAATTACAAGCATTAACCTAAAAATCGCACTTAACATACGTTGAATAGTGTAAAACAATCTAAACTTGAAAAAAAGACTTGCTATCGTCCGGGATTTGAACCCGGGACCTCTCGCACCCTAAGCGAAAATCATACCCCTAGACCAACGAGCCGGTGACTAGTGTGACAAAAAAGTAAACTAAAGACATAGTAAGTGCTTACGTCATATTGCGTAAGTACCTATGTAAACTACTTACCTTTCACTAATAAAAATTATTTAGATCAGTCATGTTGCGCGAGCTGCGGTAGCAAAGTTGTAAGGTAGTAGAATACTCCAATATAGTTATAACACTAATACGGACCGGCATCGGTAAAATAAAAAAATGCGTTTCCCTCTAGGTCTCGTCTAACTTCGACAGAAACTAGCCCAACTTGGCACAAGGCAGATATGCTTGTACTCTTCCAAGCATCTCAGTCAGTCATCTAGTCAGTGCCCAGCAGAGAGACAGCATAGGTTAAAAAAAGTTCATATTATGGACAGCTCCAGTAGCACTCCTCTAAATAATATCGTCTATTGCTCTAAATGTGCTACACTTGGGTAAGACTTATGAACCTTTATTTTTGGATAGCTAAATGTTGTAGCTGTTTTTTTCCAAATATTAGAATTTTTGTTGAGGTATTCCTATACTTATTTTAGTTTACTGCAATCAATCCTTAGGTATACCACCAACCACCACTGCTGACACAGCACAATAGACACTGCATGACAAGCAATTACAAGTCAACCTGTAGGTATAAGAAATATGTATTTTTTATTTGGTTTAGGGACTTAATCCTGGTGCCGGTTCAGATGCTTTTTTGGAGGTAAAAGCCATCCTTCTGGATTTGCGCCTAGTAACACTTGCCACAAAACTGTAGTATACTGCACGGTTGGCGTAGTGGTTTAAGCGGCCACACTCGCCGCTTGACACTGCACCGAGTGTTGTGGGTTCGATTCCCACACGACACAACACTTTGTGTGATCCATAATTTGTTGTTTCGAGTCTGGGCGTTCATTGTCCTCGTTAGTTGTATGTTTGTAAAGTCATCCGCGACACAGGATTTAGTCCTAATGCGGGAGTTGACTTTAAAAAGAAGAAAGAAGAAGTATATAAAGTACACAGACATGATAGTAAAAAAAAGACATGATAGTAGGTACCTACTACCTACTATCATGACTTTTTTTTATATTTTTTTATACTTATAATACCTTCGTTTCCCCCCGAAGGGGTAGGCAGAGATGTAATATTACACCCACTTTTCGCCATGAATTTTTAGGTCCCACGTTATAGGGGGCGAGCCTATTGCCGTTCCGGGCACATTACCAGACTCCGTGCTGCTACTGAGAATTTCCTAACGGAAAACCCAATAACACTTTGCCCGACCCGGGAATCGAACCCGAGACCTCCCAGACCCACGCTCACATTTATGCCGCGAGACCAACGAGGCCAAAATAAATGTCTTTGCGATTATCCTTTGTGTATCCCCTGCTATAGGAGTCACCGAGCCACGCCTACGCGCGCTTATACAGAAGATACGAATTAAAACAACGAAAATTTAGAAAATCTTTAATAAAATCAACTTCAAACTCTGATATGGAACGTGGAAAGAAAGTCTGGTGCCC
Organism: Euclidia mi; assembly: GCA_944739405.2. NCBI lineage: Eukaryota > Metazoa > Arthropoda > Insecta > Lepidoptera > Erebidae > Euclidia > Euclidia mi. The sequence goes on from CALYKY020000073.1 coordinate 111,866, forward strand.
TGACAACCACGTGTTCGAAGTCCATGAAGGAGAGCCGCCCATCTCCATCGACGTCTGCCTCGTCAAGCACACTGGCGACGATCTCTTCTCTCTCTTGAGGGTGCAGTTCACCTTTCGTGAGGAGTCTGGTGGCTTCTAGAAGGTCGTCTCGTCCAATGTACATGTCGTCGTCTAGGTCGTAGATTCTGAAGGCGTACCTGTTGAGGGAGAGAAGGTTAATGTGACTGATTTGGTGCTGAGATTCGAGCATTTGACGTTTCGAGGACATTTCGAGCATACACATTTAACATGTTAACACCAGGATCCTACATATAAATATAACGATTGTAATTGACAGAAATGGTCAGAAAGTCAAATGTGAATTCCTGAAAATCATAAAACGACGAGATAACAGGAGATAAGTGGTTAATTTTGTGAAAAATCACGCAGTCCAGGTATTACACTCATTGCAATTTTTTTGACCAATTTGGTCACCTTAATAAAAAGTGCAATTTTCCTTCTTTACGCACCAACGCAACATCCCGTCGGATGGGATATTTAAAATTCTTTGGCGAGCGCGAAAAGATTTTTAATCATTTTCCGTGTCACACTCGTTTAAAAGTTTATCGCACTGAAAATTACGAGAAGTGAAGTTAACCAGCTGATTTTCTTGTTTCTTAAAGCCAGCTGTACCTAATAGTTGCTTAGCCAGTGATGTAGTTTTAAAGATGCCTTGCGGGCTTTAAGCTTTTGCAACGGATTACGCCAACAATGCACTTGAAGTTTAACAGAGTTGCCAGACTTACCGTCTGTTTGATTGATAGGTATTTATTTTTGTTTCTGTATCGTCTTTTAATATTTTGATTTATCATATTCATTTTATTAATTATTAGCTTTAGATAGCACAATTCTACAATTAATAAAGACAAGGAAATATATATTAGTTTCTAAACGTTGCATTTCATTTAATGAGGCATTCATCTGCTCTCTGGTGACATTTGTAGAACTTTAAAATTTGTATTATCTTTGTTTATCACAATATTTTCGAACTTTGTCCATCTGAAGTTTCTCTAAAGTTTTATGTGCTTCCAGCACATAAAACTTAGTTATATCTTATTAAATTGTTATTTGAATGCTTATCACAATTAAATAGCTGTTGAACATAATAAAATTACAAATAAAGTTATTCCTTTAGTACAATTTCGTCCAAGTTTCAATCGTTTGGCGCCATTTTCACGTAACAGACTTTTTTTTTATGGTAATAGGCGGCAAACGAGCAGACGGATTGCCTGAACATAAGCAATTACCGCCGCCCATGGATACAAGCAACACCACAGGAGTCACAAGTGCGTTGCCGCACCTTGGGATGGGAAAGGGGATAGGATGAAGAGTGGGATGAGGGAGAAGGAATAGGGGATAGGGTCTCCGGCACTCTCGCTCACCGAACGAAACGCAACAGTTTAGGTACTGTTACCTTACGTCGATTTTCTGTGAGAGGGTAGTACTTCCCCGGTCGAGCCGGCCCATTCATGCTGAAATCAGCAAGGCTCTACTACCTTGAAAATTTTGTTCCAATAATAACTTCCAAATTCAAAAAGTCGCATTAACTTTTAATCTTTAGCTTGCGTGAGTTTTCATTACATTATGCAAAATGTTACTTTGGCCCACCTTCGTTCGTAGGGATTTAAAAAAGACAGTTGTAAATGTATCAAGTGTTCTAATATTCTAAAAGAAAAAAGTTTCAATGTAATTTCGGTTCGTCTAGAAAGTTTCTTTTACGGTTTTATCATTATTCATTGTCCTTTTCTTTGTTGTTGAGTGGTGTACCGAGTAATTAATGTCACTGTTACAATCATGTTACAATGGCATTTGTATGTTCGATTTCCGTCAAAGACTTTTTCAATTTTTTGTTGTCTGTCTGGTTGTCACTTATATGCTTTTACTTGTATATGTTTAGAAATATTTACCTATCTATATGTACATGTATATGTACTTACCTAGTTTATCATTTAAAACTGTTAGCCATGCTATAAAGTGTGTCTATTTATTTTTAAATTACGGAATAACTATTTGTTATTATAGTGGGCAGAAGACAAACCTGCTTGGTAACGATTTCCTATAAAGTGGAATAACAAAAACATATAAGATAAAAAAGCGGCGGTAGCCCATTGGTGTATGTAACGGACTGTTGAGACGATGGTCTCGGGTTCGATCTCCAGTTAGGTACCTCGGGCACACATCTCTGACTTTTCCAAGTTATGTGTGTATTAAAAATGTTAATTATCGCTCGCTTAACGACGTGCCCGGTAGATGGCAATAGGCTCGCCCCCTATAACATTGTGACCGAAACATTACTGTCGAAGTGTGGGTGTGTGTACACCTCTGCCTACCCCTTCAGGGATAAAAGGCGTGAAGTTATGTTATGTAAATAAGATAATCCTACTAATGCATTAGTTGAGCAAGCGACCGATTTGAAATCCATGTGTATTTATGATTTTAGTTTTATACGTTATCTTTTTCGAACCATTTTGTTTGTAAAGATTGGTTTATAGCTTTGTAGCGAATGCTCAGATTAAGACTAAATAACTAATAACCGTGCTCACCAAGGCACGGTGAAAGGGATAATTAACAATTTATTACTGCTGGCGTGCTGAACGTGTCTTTTTTAACTCATGAGTGTCCTTTTTGACGTTTTTTACCAGATTTGCTTCTTACCAGGCTTTAATATCTCTAGGTGCTGCTTCGCTGAAAACTGACATCATGTCGAGAAAGTCTTCGAACGTGAGGTTGCCGGAGCCATCGTGTGAGAACACTTGGCATATTCGTCTCTTGAACGGGTTCTCCTAGAATTAAAAAGACTGGATTAGTAGATAAACAAATATGATTGTTTTGGATGCAGCTTGGGTTCAGGACTGTTTTTTGAGCCAAGTTTAAATCAGAATTAAATATCAAACCAAACTCTTAATAGTCCTGATGATTTTTACAACACTTATGTTAAATAATAATACAGGGACATTACATAATACTCAAAGGAAACAAATAATACTCAGACAGAAAACAGCTAAAGTCTTATATTGGATTTCAAACGTCACAATGCTGTTCACCACGCCTTCTATACATATTCCATATTTCTTTATGCCATATTCATAATTTAGCCATACTTCTCTACGTGGATTTACAAGGATAACGTTCTATGTTATTTAATCAAATGAACCTAATGTGTAAGAAACACTACTGAGTTAGAAAACAGTCCTGTAAGAATACAGTGTAGGTAATAGGTCATAAGTAAATAAACAAAGAGAAACAACGTACCGATCAAGTAAATATTTAAGCGCTTCGATCAATAATCTATATCCGAATCAAACTTCAACCATATGGCGATGGTGGCGACGATATAATTACTAAAAAGAACCATCAAAGTGAAAAGTGTAATTACTTCTAATAAGGGCCAAAGCAGCTGGTAAAAAGTAACCTTGCCTTATCTTACGTCAGTACATCAATCGATGTAATCAAGTATTTAACTAAAATTAAAAGAAAATTCAATTATTTCATGCGAATTCAAACATGTGATAAGATTATTGATCTATTATAGGCAGGTCATTAAATTAAAATTAATTTCGTGGAATTTCAAAATTACGTACGTAGGTAGGTACAAGATCTAACATAATTTTATGCAGACATAGGCAAGGAGTTTAGTGGCACTATACAATGTTATTCGTTTTATAGGTAGGTATATCCACTATATTCAACTATGACTTAGTCTTTATGCGCAATAATGTCTATTTTATGTCTGTGATATTACGTGTTTATTTATATTGATGTGTTTTAAGACACAGTGTTGCCACTGAAACTACAGGCCCGAAAAAAACTTCAACTTGGGTAACCTTTTTGTTTGTCACCAAGCAGTGGCATGGACCTGGTTAAAAAAGGTGTTTTATAAAGGCAACACTAAAAAGCCTTTGTAAGAAAACAAGCTTTTGGGTGAAGGCTGAGCCTTGGCCATCCTTGGCCCTTTTCTCCGGATCTGTCGAAATATAACAACAAAAACCAGATATCCACAACTAGTCTTAATTAACAATTTTTTGATAGGTACCTGGCCGGCCGTCCTGAGAAGCAACTTTGCTCTACACCTAATACGTGAGGACAAGAGATTAGCGAAATCGCTTAAAATTAGTCACGAGCAAGCGTATTCATTGTAATAAGCAAAAATATTTTAGTTTAAGTGGATGGATTAAGCGAGTGTCTTGACGAAGAAACTGAGGATTTCTTTCGAATTGCAATCATCGCGACCTCTTACGGCTTAATGGCGACAAACGTAAATAGTGTTGCTAGATCCGATATTTTCCTAATCGAGGCAGAAGATAATATGAATCGGGATTTAGGGTTGTAGATCGGGACAACGGTTTCGGTTTCGGAAGGTCCCGCTCAAATCAGGACACCTGGCAATTCTAACAGCAGGCGTAATGACACTTTTGACTTTGATGATTCTCTATGGTCGTTATAACTTAGTGAAGTAGAATAATACTGTTGCGCGAAAACGCGACCGTTGTTCGGCATCCTCAATATACTATTAACAACTAACAACTAGTTATAAGTTCATCTAACTTGAAACTTTGTAAAGTTCAATTTGTGTTTTGATTGTCTTCGTGTCGCAAGCCCTCTAGTCAGTGGCGTAGCGTGGGTTTCTGCCGCCCGGGGCCGTTCGGCAATTCACCGCCCCCTTTTTACCCCAATGTTTCTGCAAGAGTATAACGTTTTCGGGTTTTGGTATGTTTGTATGTTTATCAGTATGTCCTTTAGTTTGGCTTTGCACGCTGAACGGCTTAAAAGATTAAAAAAGAAATGTTGTCATTTGATTCGTCTCACTTGCTCGAATATCATAGAGCATACGATATAATAATTTTACGGCAAAACGTGGCAGCTCTCAGCGGTGTTAATGGGTCGCGCACGGCAGCGGCCGTTTCTCTATTGCAATATATGTATAGCTTAGTCTAGGCCTAGACGGCTTAAAGGATTTTAATAAGTTAAATGTTGATGAATTTCCGTCATCACTAGATGCTTTGTTGTTCTTAAGAGCCGACCACACCTCACTCTGTTCGACATTCGAGACGGCTTCGGTGTAGTGGTGTGTCAGTAGGGCACTGTGGTCGTCGGTCTGCCAGCTACCTCGCTGGCAGACCACCAAGTGTAGATAAAACCTTTCAACGTCTTCGAGAATCTCGACCTTTGAGTTCACGATGCGGCCATCCGCGATTGTAGTGTCGTTTGATTGTGTCGCCTCAACTGCAGAGCGAAGACTTATGATCCCCGGAGTTTTCTCGATCGCAGCCTCGATGGCTCGAGTGTTAATGCGTCGTAAGTCTCGTTGCGTAAGATTTCGTACCTATTTGTCGTTTTACGGCCTGTCCTTCCGGCGAAGACAGCCGACAGGATGGCATCTCGCGTCTTTTCCTCATCAGTTCGAGAGTCTCGGCTGGTAGTTTAGACTACTTGTTTTTTTCTCTATGCGGAGCAGATCTTTCGAGACGAATCTCCTAATACCATGACCACTGTGCCGTCCTCTGCTTTCGAGTGCCTAGGGTTAGGTGCGCCGTGCGACTGTAATAATAAGTAACTAAATAGGTTATGTTAGGTTCTCTTTTGACGCTTAATCCGAAAATAGGAGCCCGAAAGTAGGAGTTTATTAAACTAGTGTGAAGAATGTGGAAGTTGGCAGTGCCATACACACCGATGTTTGGCGAATTGTATTTTTTCAGAGGAAACTAAGTATTTCCGGCAAGTGAAAATGGTGAGGGGGCTTCCGAGACCTCGCCTCCTCCCCCCCCCCCAATCACTCACAACTAGTGTTTTCGGAACCGGTATTCTTTTTGAGAACCGGGAATTTCGGTACTTTTGTATAACGGAACCGGGATTTCCCGGTTCTTTCGGTATTTTCGGTTCTTGCTAGTTTTTGTTATAGAAAACGGAAAGGACCGAAAGGGACGGAATTGGGTACCTACCAGGTGCCCAATTCCGTCCCTTTCTTAAGCAACACTCCCTTGTCACTTGCATTCAGTGCGCGTACGCGCTTGAACCTTGGTAAGGGGTACCAAAGTTTCATAACTTTGGTATCCCTTACCAAGGTTCAAGCAATCTTCCATGCGGCATCTTTCTCTAGGCCTTCGATAAGTACACATCGGTTTCCCTGACCCGAATCCCCTAGAAGACAAACTGGTACAACCGTTTCCGACCGCGGGTGAAGAATGACATTCTTCAGGCAGTACACTTTTCCTGAAGTTGCACCTTCCATGAAGACGTCTTCTGAGCCACATTTCAACACTCCCTTGTTAACATCGATCTCGCAGCGATGCTTCTGCATGAAGTCAAGGCCCACGATGCAGTCGTCCACTCACTATATCGGCCACGATGACTTTGTGACGGTAAACTTTGTTGCCTAGCTTCAGATCCACCTCCATTTCACCTCGGAAGGTTATGTGCTGACCGGTAGCTGTTCTCAGTTTCACACATTCATTGTTCCTAAAGCAGCCCCGAAGAACCCGTCTTGCCAGATGGAAACCGACGACTGTCCGCGAAGCACCCACGTCCAATGTCAGCTTGCATGGCGTTTTATCAATTTCGCCTTCAATGATCAGGCTGTTCCCGTCACATGATTGCGAGATCGAGATACTTGGGGCTCTTCCATTACCAGCCAACACCCGCTCCGCAGTCCTGGCTTCTACTCGTTTTCCTGCTCTCGCTACCTGGCAGGCACAGCAGGCGACCCCTTTGGTGGAGACAGGGTGCCACCACTCCAGGTCGCGGATTCCATCCGTAAATGTTACGAGGTTCCCATCTATCAGCGCAGGCGACGGCGGGTATGACTTCCTGACCAGCTTTTCCACCTCCAGAGCCCACTGCTGCAGAGTTTCTCCGGTGCGTTGTGTCCTGTCCTGCAGCTGAGCACGATACACATGTTCGAGGTGCGCGTCACCGTATCTCGCCTCCAGCACTTTCAGAAGGTTCTCTTAGGAGACGTCTTGCCCGAGTGCCCCCAACACCGTCAACGCCCGATCACGAAGGCCCAAGGTTAAGGCATGTTCTTTATTCCACCCATTTGATCGCATCACACCCTCAAACTGGATCTTGTATGCTGACCATGATGACGAGCAATCAAATGGTGGAACCTTAAACCCACGAGGCTGCCTACGCTTTAGGCAGCTCAAGCGGATATGGCTCTATGCCTCCTTCCCCGCAGTTGTAGCACCGAGGTGACAATACAACTTCCCTGATGCGGTGACTTCGCTCGTCTCGTCGTACTGTGGGCTAAGGCGTCCTTCAGGTTCTTGAAGTGCCCAAGTCTTACCGCTGCTTTAACCTCCAGCCTGGAGGTTAGTGCAGCGGTAAGTAATGTGTGTAATCTACGCATCCAAGCCGCTTCTTCATAGGTGCCACCTATGAAGGAGCGGCTTGGATGCGTTTCGGCGAAAACTGAGTGAGTCATGAGTGAACGAGAGATAGCGGCGCGCGGGCGGGGCATGCTCGGCAGGCGCGGTGAAGCTCGACACCGCGTTGCAATCGCGTTCCTACTTACTACTTTCCTTCCTATCCTAGCAACAGCGAGCGAGTGTAGGCAGTTATTGATATAATTTCGCGCGTTATTTCTTTTAACGCTGAATTATTCACGTTAGTTTTGAATGTTTGAATAGTAGAAAGTGTGGAAAAGTAAAGTAAGAGTAAATAAATTAATAGTAGTGTGAACTAGTGTGAATCGCGTAATGAAAATAAAATTCCCGAAAGTACCGAAAGAACCGGGATTCAAATTTGATTTCTCGGTTCTATTTTACTGACAAAAGAACCGGGAATTCCCGGTACTTTCGAGACCGGGATTTCCCGGTTCTCAACCCTACTCACAACCCCTAAAAACGGCGACGTATTTCGGAACTTTTACCAAAAAATCTACAAATATAATAAGTATTTACGCTATAAATGGCGATCCAGATAAGTCCCTATTTTTTATTAGTGTACTTAGTGAGTGACCCCCTCCAAAATTTCAGGCTGCGACCGCGCCTGACAGAACACATGTACCGCCGTACCCGCTACCACGTCCTTGGCCGGGAATAACGAAGTTGCCGGGAATTGGGGCTGTTGCGTCCAAAAATTTGCAGAAGGCGTTTTAGTATGTGAAATAATCGGCTTTGATTTTAACGCAAATATCATAAATATTGGAGTGAAAGTTCAAATAGCGTAGTTAAACCTGTGGTGTGAGTATTGCCTTAGGGGACCTGTACCTACTTTCTTCCCTATTCAACTATAAAGATATGTTGTATTATTTTATCTGGCACGCGTCACCCCTATTGCCCTGGCGCCTGTGTGCGCCAGTTGCGCCATAGCAATAGGGGCGGCACACATCGCACACAGGGGCGGCTCGGCCCTGATAATATATGGATTTATTAATTATTCATAACAGACTCACCGGAATATTGCAACCTATTCAAGAATTAATAAACGGACACAAGCAAGTCTTCACGTAATGAAAATCGTTATGATTTTGTTTTCGATTGTTGTTCTTTCTACTGCGCCCGCGCCGCCGCACGGTCTAGCTGGGATCGTGTCAGTGCGCGCGCCAAGTATTTAAAAATTTGTTTTTTTTCAGCGGCCTCATTTGCCGCCCCCTTAAATGTGCCGCCCGGGGCCATGCCCCCCCCCGCCCCCCCCCCCCACGCTACGCCACTGCCTCTAGTTTGAATCACAGAGCTAAAGGAGATAGTTTAGTTAGTATTGTAATTTGATTTATTTAAGTAATAACGTTTGAAGTTGGAGACGAGCTACCTTATTAGGTACCTATTTACTTTGATAACAGGGAATTTAAAAAAAGAAATTACTGATATCGCATTTTTCCCGCCAGCAAAATGACAAACACCATTAAAAGAAAAAGTATAAAAGATTTCAAGACGAAATGTACCTTCAAACGAAATGTGCCAACTTTTATATTTCGATTTCGAACCTTTTACCTTCAAAAAATACTTTTTAAATACATTTAGCATTTGAAATGGGCATTATTTATTAAAATTGATACGAAGTTATTTCTTCAAACGAAACATTGATTGCGGAACGTATAACTTTTTCAATTTATTCTTCCAATGACTGATCAAGTTGCTTCAGATAAAATTCGATTGAATATCAATTTTGATTATTTCGCTTTTTTCATTTCACGTATTTTTAATATTTTATTCAGTTTTCTAGAATCGTAACTAAATCCATAGGTAATGGAATTAATATACCATCTAGTCACATTAAGTCATTCAATATAGCTTCTATTATATAAAAACAAAATATAAAAGCATAAAATTTTGTGTAAATATCAATTAGATCGTATTTATATGACCAATTTAGACTTAAAGTAATGGCCGATTAGGCTAATGGCATCCATTTCTAACGGTGCAGGTGTAATAAGAGATATTTAAACAGTACAAATATTTAAAATGTGAGCCATTTTAAGCGCCAGATATTTTATTTTTAAATCGTGTTAATGAGTTTGATTCACTTGCAATTTTTGAACCAGCTACTTTTTTGTGAGACAGGAGGCAATTGAGTAGTCGGATCACCTGATGGTAGGCGATTTACGCTGCCCATAGACACCCGCATCACCAGCTGAGTAAAGAGTGCATTGCCGGCCTGGATGGGTAAAGGAATAGGAGGAGGACTGGCAGGAGAAGGAAAGAAGGATGCGCCCTCACGCACTCTTACTCAACTAACGAAACGTAACAGTTTAGATACTGTTACTGTACGTCGATATTTTGTTAGAGAGTAGTACTTACCTTAATCGCCCCACTAATATTCTAATAATCTAATTCTAATACTCTACCACTTACACACATCCCCATCTAGTCCCAAACTAAGCAGAGCTTGTACTATGGGTACTAGATACCTAATGGATAAACATACATATCTACGGTTGAAAGGCTAATTGGTACCTACAAGCGACACTTTTTCCGATATTGAGTTATATACATATCAAAGAGTATACAAATACTACGTATACATATTTGGAATCAGCAAATTTTTCTCCGTCGTTTGAGTCTGGTTTCAATTTTTTTACTACATTTATGGCGTCTAGCACCTACAGCAAAAAAGACCTCATTTCTAAGCTCATTGATCTATACGACACAAAATTAGGCAAATTTGAGAATTCGATGACTTAGGCTATTTTGATTTTTTGAACTTTTATAATGAGTGTCGATTAAGGCATTTGGCTTTTTCGCCGTAGCTGTGGTTTTGTCGTTTGGCGTATTTTGCATTAAACCAAAACAATAAGCTGTGTCGTTTGGCCCATTATGCATTCAACTGCATCAAAATCTTATGGATGTAGCTGAATGATGGCCTTAGCTTCCATATCTACTAATAATCTAGTAAGAGGTCATTTTGTTTCATCCTGCAGTCCCTCTAAACTGAAAAAACTGCATCTAGCTACTTCACTCTGGCGTAGCACCATCATGATGCTTACAATCATTGTGCTTATTCAACTGTCAGTTGACATGGCGCTAAATTCATTTTCTCTCGTATTGTTTTATTATTAGTCGTTGCTTGAGCCAGTTTACTGTCAGCTATTTTTTTACGGCAGGCATTTGAACCATTTTGCCTTTCTCAAAAGAATACTAAATTTGATGCATTTTGGGCTAACCAACATAAAATTTCCAAAATAATACACAATTAACAACAGTAATAGCTTAAAACGAATCCTTACTTAATTAGGGATATACTGTATAAAATAAATAAATGTCTAAGCATCAAATAGTTGTTTTTATATGATTTTTTTTTCCAAAGAAACAAGTTTAATCCATCCTCCTGCAAGTTTTGCTAAATGTCGCTTAGATCAATTAGCCTTTCAACCGTCGATATATACTTGTTTTGTAAATACATACATATTATACACAGAAACACCCAAACCAAGACAGACATCCAAGTTCATGCACACAAATGTTTGTCTTGAGCGGGAATAGAACCCGCGACTTTCGGCGTAGCAGTCGCTTACACTACCGTTGCGCCAACGGGTCGTCACTCATGCTGAAATCAGTAAGGGTCTGGTTACCTATTTTTTTTTTGGGTAGTTCAACACACTCGGCTTTGTGCCTTCATTGGTGAAGCCCCAAATAGCTATCTAATATAATGGGTCGGTAAAAGATCGTTAAGGGATTTAATGGGCAGTAAGTCACGGTGGATATTTTTTGGCCAAGGAATCCCATACTCCTACTTCGGCAGTTACAAGGACACCACTATTTATTGGAATTTCTGAAGGGTGGTGCTCACGAACAAGCCATAAAACTTATTAGGGCTTGCATGCTATTATGAAGGAGGACTTTTGGCCGAAGGGTGTGGTGTTCCGTCGCTTCCGCGGACAAGTGCCACACGAGCGCACAACAACAACGTTCAAGTGAAGCAATATTAACATAGTTTATAAGTATATTTATACTAACAACCACTGTATGTATGTTAGACTGTAAGGTATTTATCTATGCGTCTATGCCACGCGAAATAAAATGATTTATTATTATTATTATTTATTTTGACACACTTATGTGATGTATTCTTACTTTTAATTCAGGTAGTTTTTCTATTTCCTCCTTAAAAATGTATTTATTACGATAACTAAAGCTATTATTACGCTTTGTCAGTCATCATAATATAAGTGGCCTAAATATATTATATACTGGTATATAATGTATTTGGGCCACTTATAATACCGGCTCAACACTTACCCACACTCTAATTACAGGGTATATCACAGAAACGTGTTATCGGTAAATGATTTATTCGTTTATTTACTTAACTGTCGTAAGTTCCGACGAGCACACAGTACACACATATCGCCGTCCCCGGAGAATAAAATGATAACTACAAAAATGCAACTTTACAGGAAAAATAAAAAAACATGTTTTCACCAATTGCTCCTTAAACACTGGACGTAGACAGATGATTGTAAGCTTTTAAAGAAGGTTATTTTTTGTTTGTTCTAAATGTTTTAGTGAAATACGCCTTAGTATCAAAATAGAGATATCATTTCAAAAATAATAGGTTAGTCAAAATTAGACATCATCTAAGTTGTATAACGGCGATTATCATTTTATTCTCCGTACAGCCTGACCAGAATCAAATATTGTACTCTTCATTTATCATTTTATATTCTATAAGCCTTATAGAATAAAATGATAATAGTATAAGGTTTTATGGAGCAAGTGATACTGATAATACTTTAATATCTTATGTCTTACGGTTCAAATCCACAACAGTCATATTACTAACACGTCTTATACAGATCGACTGGATGGTTTTGAACGAGAATAAAATGATAACTGCATTTATCATTATCTAGTCGCATATTTTTGTCATGAGAACATAATTCTATGACTGTTTGTCATACTAACAAGTGGGAATACATTTTGATAATATTATATTAACACTTTATTCTCGTAATTTAAAACTTGTTATAAATCTTTGAATATTATTGTAATATTTTGTAACTTCGTAAATAACTGTATAAAAAATAGGAAAAAAATTGAGCGGATGTATTAGCACCCACTGATCCCAAAAATGACATAACACTAAAACTAAGATAATAGCAGTTATAATTTTATTCTCCGGGGACGGCGATATATTTTTTATGGCCTCCTAGCATCGAACCCGCTATCGTGCTGGTGAGATGACTACTTAAAACATTGCCGTACACAAACAACCTAAAGACAAAATAATAATCAGCAAAAATTACAATTATAAACCTAAAAATCGAACTTAACAAACGTTGAATAGTGTAAAACAATCTAAACATGAAAAAAATTGGGCTCGTCCGGGATTTGAACCCGGGACCTCTCGCACCCTAAGCGAAAATCATACCCCTAGACCAACGAGCCAGTGACTAGTGCGACAAAAAAGGAAACTAAAGACACATAATAAGTGCTTACGTCATATTGCGTACGTACTTATGTAAACTACTTACCTTTCACTAATAAAAATTATTTAGATCAGTCATGTTGCGCGAGCTGCGGTAGCAAACTTGTAAGGTAGTAGAATACTCCAGTATAGTTAACACACTGTAACATTTCTACGTTCATGTGTTTCAATAAATTTTTCTTTATTGGTTTTTATAAATAAACTAATACGGACCGGCATCGGCAAAATAAAAAAATGCGTTTCCCTCTAGGTCTAGATAACTTCGACAGAAACTAGCCCAACTTGGCACAAGGCAGATATTATGCTTGTACTTTTCCAAGCATCTCAGTCAGTCATCTAGTCAGTGCCCAGCAGAGACACAGCATAGGTTAAAAAAAGTTCATATTTTGGACAGCTCCAGTAGCACTCCTTTAAATAATATCGTCTATTGCTCTAAATGTGCTACACTTGGGTAAGACTTTTGAACCTTTATTTTTGGATAGCTGATTGTTGTAGCTGTTTTTTTCCAAATATTAGAATTTTTGTTGAGGTATTCCTATACTTATTTTAGTCTACTGCAATCAATCCTTAGATATACCACCACTGCTGACACAGCACAATAGACACTGCATGACAAGCAATTACAAGTCAACCTGTAGGTATAAGAAATATATATTTTTAATATGGTTTAGAGGGACTTATCCTCAGCCATCCTTCTGGATTTGCGCCTAATAACACTTTCCACTAAACTGTAGTAGTATATAAAGTACACGGACATGATAGTAGGTACCTACCTGTAGGAATTCAGTCAGCCAATAGGTGTGCGAAGGGTATGCTAGGTAGATAGCCTTTCCGGCTTCTTTTTCATTTATGTCATGGATGTTTCTCCCCGGACAATATTGATAATATCTACTGCCAAAATAATATTTAAATTTTTTATAGACTCACGCCTGTATCCCCGAAGGGGTAGGCAGAGATGTAATATTACACCCACTTTTCGCCATGAATTTTTAGGTCCCACGTAATAGGGGGCGAGCCTTTTGCCGTTCCGGGCACATTACCAGACTCCGTGCTGCTACTGAGAATTCGGAAAAACCCAGTAACACTTTTGCCTGACCCGGGAATCGAACCCGGTACCTCCGATCAGCAGTCGCATACGCTATCCACTGGACCACGGAGGCGTGTTTGTTGAAGTTGGTGTAATTGTGGAATATATAATAATTTTTATTAATTATATATATATATATACAGGGTGTTACATATCCATCCGTCCGATCAATGAAGGGGTTGTAGAGTAGCGTAAAATGATGAGATATTTGTCATTATTTCACGGAAATTCAACATAAAATTTTCCCATGTAAATTTAATTAATTTTAAATAATATCATATCAGATTACCCATGGCAACACTAAAGACTCATAAATCGTATTAGCTAGGTATCTACCTAAAGTTCATAAAAATTTGACGGCAAAAGCGGCGCCTTTGAGTGCATAGGCCAACCGACCGCCTCCTTTGACAAAAGCCGCCGCCGCGCGTCATCGTCCTTTACACGTGCCAAGTATTATTTTAGGTATAAACAGATTTTATGCACTTGATGCAACAGCTGATCTTTTGCTTCGACGCTTTAGGCAAAACTCCGTAAAACAAAGTACAGTATTAAGGTTTTCTGTTTGTTTCGTGCGAGTGCGTGGCCAACTCTGGTGTCACTGTTTACAAACTGCTCGAATACCTACGACATGGCCTAACGATTCTTGGATGCGGCTTTACGGGCCGTCGGAAGCCCGGAAGCGCTTTCATGTAATGTCACACGCGGTCACCCATCTAAGAGAAAATCGTCGCGCTATGACTACGGTACTTACATTAATAACTACCTACTTTTTAATTGGTTTAATCTTACGTAACTAGGTACCTACCTTAATTGATAAAAATATCAACTTGCTGTAAGTTGCGACGGTCATTCTCCACATGTCCGCCGCCCACGTCCAGACACTTACGGCACCTTTGCACCATATCCGAACGCACACTTCTTAACACTCCTGGATTTAAACTTCGGAAAGCAGAAACGATACGCGCACGCATTTCTTCTTCAGTGTCACACGGTTTTTGGTACACTATTTGTTTAACGTGTCCCCACAAGTAAAAGTCTAAAGGCGTTAGGTCCGGTGATCTTGGTGGCCACGAGATAGGCCCGCTTCGTCCAATCCACTTGCCAGGGAACTGTGCGTCAAGATACTCACGCACAGCTCGTAAAAAATGAGGTGGGGCACCGTCGTGCTGGAACCACAAGCTGCGGTGGAAGCTTAACGGCAACGAATCTAACTCGTCACTTAGAACTTCCCTCAAAAATCTTAAATAATTGGTACCGTTCATGGTTTCATTTAAAAAATGCGGACCAATAATACGGTCGCCGAGGATTCCCGCCCACACATTGATGCGCCAACGATGTTGAAAATGGCTTTCTTTCATCGCGTGTGGATTTTCAACAGCCCAGACGTGTTCATTGTGACAGTTGAAAACACCCGTCCGCACAAATGAACATTCGTCGGTAAATAACACGCGCTCCAAGAACGTAGCATCCTCTTCTACTTTGCCAAGTAGCCAGTTGCAGTATTGTCTTCTGTGGGCATAGTCCGACGGCATAAGTGAGTGAACACGTTGGTAGTGAAAAGGATGTTGTCCGTCTTCTTTTAATATCCTCCACACTCGCGCGTTACTGGTGCCCAGTTCACGTGCCGCACTCCTGGTACTCTGCGTGGGATCCTCAGCGAATAATTGTAAGACCTGTTCCACTACACCGTCGCTACTTTGTGGTCTGCCACCATGATTGCGATTCGAATCATCGCGAGCACTGCCCGTGTTGTACACCCGGTGGTGAAGCCGTTGAAACGCGCGCTCCGACGGCACGGGTAGACCCCGTGGTCTGGCATACCGCTCCTCGTACTCTCTACGAGCACCTGCATAATTGCATTCACTCCTACCTAAGCACATCAACATTTTAAAGTATTCAGGGTTTGAATATGACATACCTAACGAATCTACTATTTCACGCGGAAGTCTAAACAAAAGGAAAGCTAGCGAAAGACTGAGTGTTCAAGTAGGCAAATAGTTAATTCGTAAATCAAATAGGTAAATAATTAGAGATGTAACAAATGGTATTCACTGGAGTACTGTTTCTATCGATATTTTATGTTATTGTTTACCTGATAGAATATCGGTAGCTAAACCCCTAAAACGTCAGCTTTGTGTAAATTTATGTTTTTATTTGCTGTTAATAAATAAAAACATTCTATGGTTTAGACTAGAATCAGTTTATTTAAGGGTACTGACTCCGCGTGACGACTGTCAAAGATCTTCATGACTGTTGCTCCGACGGTTTAACGTGCTCTCCGAGACACAGGGATATTAACTATTTATTACGCACGTAACTTGGAAAAGTCTTATTATCTTATTATGTATTTGATGCGCGCCGTGGATTCGAACCCGATACCCTCTGCACGGCAATCCGTTGGTATCATCACTAGGCTATCATTGGCCTAGTAGCCTAGCAGGCTATCATTCTAGTTTTAACATGTCATGTTAAAATTAAATAAATCGATATTATCTCTTGATCGTAAACATCACTAGAGCGGTCCCTTTGTGTACGGCGGCTCGCTTGACGGTAAAATTGCACTATTTTAAAAAGGCGGCATGCCCTTTGACACGGTAAGCGGCGAAAGCCGACAATTTTTAATAAATTTAAAGGCCTATCCACACGCCACAATTTTACGTGCAACTTGACTAAATCACTTGATTAAATCGTGACGTGTAGACGCCAGTCGTCCAACTCAAGTTCATCGGGTGTGCGGACCACCAGATTTTAACCAATTGGGTGGACGGAATGAAATTCAGTCATTTGATTGTGTCGTGTAGACGGGCAAAGCCAATTCCATTGAAAATTTGATCAGTGGTAAAATTGTGCCGTGTGGATGGGCCTTAAGAATCATAAAGGATTCCGCTATTGAGGGGAGTGTTGTTAGTTTACAGAATTTTCGCCAATTTCGGGGTAATGTTTCTCGTTAGCACTGAGCTAAGGAAATTTATTCTGATGTTTTATGATGACCTAGATTTTTTTTATTATTTTTCCTGGTATGCCTGATAAGTCAGTAATATGACCTTTCGAGATCAGACGGGGGTTTATGAAACACACTGTATATGTCATCATCATCATCAGCCTTTAACAGTCCACTGCTGGACTATACCACGCTGGCCAAACGGGTTGGTATAGGGTTTGTATCAAGTTTTCCTTCTCTTACAGTGCTGTTCTCTGCATAATATGCTCCCTCTGTCGGCTCTTACGACACCCATGGGATGATATGGGGTGGTGACATTCCATATTCTTAATCCGTCACCACGTTAAGTCTGTACATTAAAGATATTTTGACGAAAATTAGCTAAAAAATCTAGGAAAATGCTAAAAAGCAATACTTGATCATTTTTAGAATTTATGTCTGTCTGTCTGTCCGACGTCTTTCCCTATATTGCTAAAGATCTCTAAAATGGCGAAATTGATTTCAATAAAACTTACACTCATGTACAAAGGATACTCAAACCTATATAATAGTATATGTTACATCACAATGAGTTGAGTGGTTTGCTGTATACAGCTTGACCTCTTCTTTGTACGTAGTCCCAAACAAAACAGGGATCATCCAAAACTGGATATTTATGTGGTTCTACGATCATTATAAGTTTGTTAGTAAAAGTATAGTTAGTCGAAATAGGTACCTTCAAAGTGTTTTACGGGTATTAACTCGACTTAAAAAAGCAGGCGATTCTTAATTTCGTCAGTAAATTTTTATGTATCTATACATATAATAAAATGGTAGGAAAGTCAAATCTGTACATTGAATATTTTTTTTAAAGAATACTTAGCATGTGATCTACAATCGATATCGAAGCCAAAAATATAGTTTTTAGAATTTATGTCTGTTTGTTGATAAACTCAAAAAGTACTGCATGGATTTACTTCAAATTTGGCACGAATATTATTAGAATGAATTTGAATGTTGTTATTATGTTAACCATGCTATAAGCTGGCTTCACACTATAAAAATAACGCAATATAGGTAAATTAGGCTGATAAACATTATTAAATGAATATAAGTAGAATCAAGACAATTTTAAAGCATCTATGAGAGTTCAAAAACATCAAGTTGAATTAAATGTGTAAGCCCTTTTTGGATAAAAATAATTTAAATTTGATCATGTTGGCAAGGTTGATAGTTGTTTTCAAAAGTCATAGATGGAGTTGTGCATTTTCTTCTTAAAAATTGTAGCGTTAATTCCTTTAGCAAGACAATTTGTCTAGAGTTTGAGCTGAGATCGGGTAAGGTTTACAGAGATCAGTGGAAGCGATTAATTCATCCAGTCTCAGCCCAAGGCAAAGGTCCAACATATACTGTGGTAGCACAGCGAATGAATATAAATTCTAATATTAATGAAATGTCTTACCAAATATCTCCTGGTGATGTTCTTGAGTGGAGTCCTGGGGGCAAGCTAGACACACACGAGACTAAATTGGCCAATATTAGCAAGTGAATTATCTTTACTTTACCAGACTCCAACGCAGCGTTTTCAATCAGCAAATTCGTCCGGCACCAACCACGTGCATCGGATTCACTCAAGTTTTACAATGTTCATTAAAATACAAATTTTATCACAATTAACCGGTGCCAGTTATTGATCAAGGAAGTGGCAATCAAAACGGGTTCTAAATACAAGATCAAAACGCTCACAAAACGAAATCTATCGAGAGCTAGGTTTTTTCGCTGACCGCGGGAAACGACCAAAAGAACCAAAGAGCTGAATGACAGTTCAGTGTGACCATTGTCAGAAATTTTCAATAGACTAAACAAAATGTTACTTATAATACTAATTCTATTTCAAACATCCACCCGCCCCGGACCGGCCTACCGGTCCGCTAATCGGTTGGTAGACGTGACAATGTTGCAACCGCTCTCCTCAGAATCGAACCGTCCACCAAGACCTCAGCAAATCGGGGAACTCCATCAGCCCCAGTTACCAAACGAAGGATGCGCCCCCTGCGCCATCTGAGTGGCGGAAGGTTAGCCTCCTTGATCAAAACGAGGTCACCAATCTTGGGTGGATCGGTCTTGTCGGTCGGTGGAGTATGTGCAAATATTCCAAATGCCAGCGTTTCCAAAAGCTCTGAGTAATCTGGCGTACTAATTCAAAACGCGAGAGACGACCAGGTCTCGTATCAATATAGGGGTACTCAGGCAAGGCGACAAGTAGGCGACCAATCAAAAAATGGCCCGGCGTAAGGGCCTCCAAATCATTCGGATCTGAGGAGATCGGGCACAATGGCCGAGAGTTCAAAACGGGCTCAATCTTACAAAACACAGTTGCGAGTTCCTCAAATGTAAGGACAGACTCACCGATTGTCCTGCGCAAGTGTGTTTTGGCCGATTTTACAGCGGCCTCAAAAATACCACCCCAGTGTGGACAATTTGGTGGGGAAAACAACCAATTTATCCCACGTCGAGCAAGCCTATCACCTATATCAGCTTTGTTGGTTTCAAGGAAATTAACAACGTCATTCAAATAATTATAGGTGCCCTTGAAGTTAGTGCCGCAATCAGAACGGATCAAGGAAGGCAGCCCTCTGCGGGATACAAATCTGTTAAATGTGGCTACAAACGCCTCGGTCGTAAGCGAGGAGACCAGTTCCAAATGAACGGCCTTTGTGGAAAGACAAACAAAAACGCACAAGTAGGCCTTAAAAGTCTTGCTGTTTCGAAGTGTCGACGTTTTCACCAAGAAGGGACCAGCGAAGTCCGTGCCAACACCGTCAAACGTCCTGCTCTCAGTTACGCGATCTGCCGGTAAGTCTCCCATCAAGGGCTGCATGGTAGAAGCCTTGAGCTTATAGCAAGGGATGCAACGAAAGACTACACTCCGAATAATTCTTCGGGCAGACAAAATCCAAAACTCGCGTTGCAAAATGGCCAACAAAGCATTACAACCAGCATGCGAATTTTTAAGGTGACGGTCCACCGGTTACCAACAAGCGTACCAAATGACCGTCTTTGGGTAACAAAAGGGGGTGACGTGCTCCATAAGGGAGGTTGGCGTTCTTGAGACGCCCTCCAACGCGCAAGAGACCCGCTTCGTCCAAAAAGGGGTTCAATTTAGAGACAGCTCCCGACAATTTCGATCTCCCTGATTTAAGGATAGCAATCTTCTTCTTAAAATGCGCCAATTGCACAGAACGAACCCAAAAGGCGAGGGAC
Organism: Euclidia mi; assembly: GCA_944739405.2. NCBI lineage: Eukaryota > Metazoa > Arthropoda > Insecta > Lepidoptera > Erebidae > Euclidia > Euclidia mi. Next base: position 132,040 of record CALYKY020000073.1, read on the forward strand.
TCCTGTCGTTCCTGTGGAGAGAAAAAAACGCTTTATCCAAGCAGTAACACCTAACAACTTGACAAGGGAGCTGTAACGATTCAACAGGAAAACGGGGTCGAAGGCGCATTCTACCTTCTCAAGAGCAAGTGTTCGTAGAACCGGCAAATTAGAAGTATTCAAAACTGGCGTTCGAGGCCAATCAATTTCTGGTCGACTCAACCATTCTGGACCCCACCACAGCGAATGACCTATCAAACTAGGCGTCAAGCATCCGCGCGAGGCACAATCAGCGGGGTTGAGCTCACCTGGCACGTGTCTCCAAACAAGTTTGACTTCGGATTTCTGGATTTGGGAAACGTGATTAGCGACAAATACCTCCAAAGTGTGGACAGACGCTTTCAACCAACACAGAACAATTTGGCTGTCTGTCCAGGCGTAGGTCCCATTAACACAAATGCTTTTACCCAAAGTGTTAGACACGTGGTTCAATAAGCGTACAAGTAGTGCTGCTCCCGAGAGCTCCAATTTCGGAATGGTCAAAGATGCTACCTTGCTCCGAAGGGGTGCTACCTTGCTCTTCGCCATGATCAGGGAAACTCTCACCTGACCTGAGGCACTGACTGTGCGCAAGTACACCACGGCCGCGTGACCACGTTCCGAGGCGTCACAAAACCCATGAAGGGTGGCCTTGTACTTCCCGGGAGGAAGGATGGGACGAGGCAAGGAGATCTCGTTGACGGCAGGAAGTGAGGATACAAAAGAGGTCCATTCCTCAACAAGAGTGCCGTGTAGAGGTTCGTCCCAAGTCAATCCTACTGTCCAAAGCTTCTGCAAGAAGCATTTTGCCCAAAATATGATAGGACAAATCCAACCGTTCGGATCAAAGGTTCTGGCGACAGTAGACAATACGAGACGTTTAGTCCAAGAATAAGGCAATTTCAAGTCTACGTTGTACGTAGAGATGTCTTGGACTGGTCTGTACTGAACGCCGAGAACAGCCATCATGGCGGGGTTGTCAACAATCTCAAACAAATGTGGATCCTGCTGATGATCCTCTGGCAAGCCTTCCAAAAGCGCTGGTGAGTTGGAAATCCATTTGCGCAACTCATAACCAGCGGAGGCCAAAATACCTATCAATTCGTCCCGCAGGAGGATCGCCTCGTCCGCTGTGGAGGCGCCCGAGCAAATGTCATCGACGTAAATATCGTCCTTCAAGATGGCGGAGGCTCGTGGGAAACGTAAGCCTTCGCGGTCTGCGAGCTCCCAAAGAGAACGTATTGCCAAGTAGGGGCTTGACCTTAACCCGTACGTATTAGTATTGAGCTCGTAGACGACCATGGGATCACGAGGAGACTCTCTCCAAAGGATCAGCTGGAAGGGACGGTCATCAGGGTGGATAATCGTCTGCCTGAACATCATTTTTATATCGGCCACAAAGACAACCTGATGTCGTCGGAAGCTGGTGATGACGTCACAAAGGTCCTTGACCAACTTGTATTCCTATACTTATTTTAGTCTACTGCAATCAATCCTTAGATATACCACCACTGCTGACACAGCACAATAGACACTGCATGACAAGCAATTACAAGTCAACCTGTAGGTATAAGAAATATATATTTTTAATATGGTTTAGAGGGACTTATCCTCACTTATCTATTGCATGACAAGCAATTACAAGTCAACCTGTAGGTATAAGAAATATATATTTTTAATATGGTTTAGAGGGACTTATCCTCAGCCATCCTTCTGGATTTGCGCCTAATAACACTTTCCACTAAACTGTAGTAGTATATAAAGTACACGGACATGATAGTAGGTACCTACCTACCTGTAGGAATTCAGTCAGCCAATAGGTGTGCGAAGGGTATGCTAGGTAGATAGCCTTTCCGGCTTCTTTTTCATTTATGTCATGGATGTTTCTCCCCGGACAATATTGATAATATCTACTGCCAAAATAATATTTAAATTTTTTATAGACTCACGCCTGTATCCCCGAAGGGGTAGGCAGAGATGTAATATTACACCCACTTTTCGCCATGAATTTTTAGGTCCCACGTAATAGGGGGCGAGCCTTTTGCCGTTCCGGGCACATTACCAGACTCCGTGCTGCTACTGAGAATTTCCTAACGGAAAAACCCAATATCACTTTACCCGACCCGGGCATCGAACCCGAGACCTCTCAGACCCACGCGCACATTTATGTCGCGAGACCAACGAGGCCAAAATAAATGTCTTTGCGGTTATCCTTTGTGTATCCACTGCTATAGGAGCCACCGAGCCACACCTACGCGCGCTTATGCAGAAGATGCGAATTAAAACAACGAAAATTTAGAAAATCTTTAATAAAATCAACTTCAAACTCTGATATGGAACGTGGAAAGAAAGTCTGGTGCCCTGACAACCACGTGTTCGAAGTCCATGAAGGAGAGCCGCCCATCTCCATCGACGTCTGCCTCGTCAAGCACACTGGCGACGATCTCTTCTCTCTCTTGAGGATGCAGTTCACCTTTCGTGAGGAGTCTGGTGGCTTCTAGAAGGTCGTCTCGGCCAATGTACATGTCGTCGTCTAGGTCGTAGATTCTGAAGGCGTACCTGTTGGGGGAGAGAAGGTTAATGTGACTGATATGGGGCTGAGATTCGAGCATTTGACGCTGAATAAACATTGAACATGTTAACACCAGGATCCTACATATAAATATGACGATTGAAATTAACTGAAATGGTCAGAAAGTCAAATGTGAATTCCTGAAAATCATAAAACGACGGGATAAAAGGAGATAAACGGTTAATTTTGTGAAAAATCACGCTGTCCAAGTATTACACCCATTGCATTTTTTTTGAAGCCTCCAAGGTCACCATACTAAAAAGTGTAATTTTCCTTCTTTACGCACCGACTCAACATTCCGTCGGATGCGATATTTAAAATACTTTGGCGAGCGCGAAAAGATTTTTAATCATTTTCAGTGTCACCCTCGTTTATAAAGTTTATCACACTGAAAATTACAAGAGGTAAAGTTAGCCAGCTTATTTTCTTGTTTCTTAAAGCCAGGTATAATAGTTGCTTAGCCAGTGATGTAGTTTTAAAGATGCCTTGCGGGCTTTAAGCTTTTGCAACGGATTACGCCAACAATGCACTTGAAGTTTAACAGGGTTGCCAGACTGAACGTCTGTTTGATGGATATTTTGTTTCTGGATCTTCTTTTAATATTTTAATTTATCATATTCATGTTATTAATTATTAGCTTTAGATAGCACAATTTGTACTAATAAAGACGGAAAGAATGAGGCTCCATCTGCTCTCTGGTGACATTTGTAAAACTTTAAAATTTGGATTATCTTTGTTTATCACAAGATTTTCGAACTTTGTCCATCTGAAGTTTCTGGAACCACATAAAACTTAGTAATATTTTATTAAATTGTTATTTGAGTGCTTATCATAATTAAATAGCTGTTGAACAAAATCAAATTACAAATAAAGTTATTCCTTTAGTACAATTTTGTCCAAGTTTCAATCGTTTGGCAGCATTTTCACGTAGCAGACTTGAAAAGTTTCGTTCCAATAATAACTTCCAAATTCAAAAAGTCGCATTAACTTTTAATCTTTAAATTGCGTGAGTTTTTAAATCTATATTAAATTATGCAAAATGTTACTTTGGCCCACCTTCGTTCGTAGGGATTTAAAAAAGAAAGTTGTAAATGTATCTAGTGTTCTAATATTCTAAAAGAAAAAAAAGTTCCAATGTAATTTCGGTTCGTCTGAAAAGTTTCTTTTACGGTTTTATCATTATTCATTGTTCTTTTCTTTGTTGTTGAGTGGTGTACCGAGTAGTTAATGTGACTGTCAAAATGGCATTTGTACCTGTGTTCAATTTCCGTCAAATACTTCGGGTAATGAAACGATTTTTTGGTCTCTGTCTGGTTGTCACTTATATGCTTTTACTTGTATATGTTTAGAAATATTTACCTACCTATATGTACATGTATATGTACCTAGTTTATCAGTTAACTGTTAGCCATACTATAAAGTGTGTCTATTTATTTTTAAATTATGGAATGACTATTCGTTATTATAGTGGGCAGGAAACAAACCTGCTTGGTTACGATGTCCTATAAAGTGGAATAACAAAAACAAATAAGATAAAAAAGGCGGCGATAGCCCAGTGGTGTATGTAACGGACTATTGAGACGATGGTCTCGGGTTCGATCTCCAGTTAGGTACCCCGGGCACACATCTCTGACTTTTCGAAGTTATGTGTGTATTAAAAATGTTAATTATCGCTCGCTTAACGACGTGCCCGGTAGATGGCAATAGGCTCGCCCCCTATTACATTGTGACCGAAACATGACTTTCGAAGTGTGTGTACACCTCTGCCTACCCCTTCGGGGATAAAAGGCGTGAAGTTATGTTATGTTATGTAAATAAGATAATCCTACTAATGCATTAGTTGAGCACGCGACCGTCCATTTAAAATCTATGTGTATTTATGATTTTAGGTTTATACGTTATCTTTTTCGAACCATTTTGTTTATAAAGATGGGTTTATAGCTTTGTAGCGAATGCTCAGATTAAGACTAAATAACTAATAACCGGGACCTTTTATGACCGAGGCTTAACGTGCTCACGAAGGCACGGTGAAAGGGATGATTAACAATTTATTTCTGCTGGCGTGCTGAAGGTGTCTTTTTTTTTAACTTCTGTCCTTTTTGACCGTTTTTACCAGATTTGCTTCTTACCAGGCTTTGATATCTCTAGGTGCTGCTTCACTGAAAACTGACATCATGTCGAGAAAGTCTTCGAACGTGAGGTTGCCGGAGCCATCGTGTGAGAACACTTGGCAGATTCGTCTCTTGAACGGGTTCTCCTAGAATTAAAAAGACTATGGATTGGTAGGTAAACAAATATGGTTGTTTTGGACGCAGCTTGGGTTCAGGACTGCTTTTTGAGCCAAGTTTACACCAGTTATTAAATATCAAACCAAACTCTTAATAGTCCTGATGATTTTTACAATACTTATGTTAAAAAAGTCGGTACAATACAAAATACTCAACAATTTAATTATAATACTCAGACTCAAACCAGCTTACATTGGTATTCCAAAATTACAATGCTGTGTACCATGCCTTCCGTTCATATTCCATATTTCTTTACTTAGGATCTAAGCATACTTCTCTACGTGGATTTACAAGGATAATGTTCTATAGATAGTAGAGCCTTGCTGATTTCAGCATGAATGGCCGGCCCATTCATGCTGAAATCAGCAAGCTCGACCGGGGAAGTTCTACCTCTCACAGAAAATCGACGTAAAGTAACAGTACTTAAACTGTTGCGTTTCGTTCGGTGAGTGAGAGTGCCGGAGGCCCCATCCCCTATTCCTTCTCCTCTCCCTCATCCCACTCCTCCTTCTATCCCTTTTCCCAAGCGCAAGGGGCGGCAACGCACTTGTAACTCCTGTGGTGTTGCTTGTGTCCATGGACGGCGGTAATTGCTTATCATCAGGCGATCCGTCAGCTCGTTTGCCGCCTATTACTATGAAAAAAAAAATGTTATTTAACCAAATTAACCTTATGAGTAAAAAACACTACTGAGTTAGAAAACAGTCCTGTAAGAATAAAGTGTAGGTAATAGGTAATACGTAAATAAACAAAGAGAAACTACGAACCGATCAAGTAAATATTTAATCGCTTTGATCAATAATCTATATCCGAATCAAACTCCAACCATATGGCGATGGCGGCGACGATATAATTACTAAATAACCCATTGTTGTTTGTTTGTTTTTCGTGTGAGTGTGTGGCCAACTCTGGTGTCGGTGTTTTCAGACCACCCTAAGGCCTCTGACATGGCCTAACGATCTTTATCCTTAGACAAGAACCGGGACCGACAGCTTTTCGTGACCTTCGAAGCACGGTAGCACTCAGATGTAAATGCCACACACGGTCACCCATCCAAGTGGCGACCTGTGTAAGCGTTGCTTAACTTTGCCGATCTGTTACGAATGGTTTCAAGTTTCGCTATGAGCGCTACAATAACCCATCAAAGTCAAAAGTGTAATTACTTCTAATAAGGCCCAAAGACAGCAGCTGGTAAATAGTAACCTTGCCTTATCTTACGTCAGTAGATCCATCGATGTAATCAAATATTTAACTACAATAAAAAAACCTACTTACAATTAAAAGAAAGTTCAATTATTTCATGTGAATTGAAACATGTGATAAGATAATTGGGTTGTAGATCGGGACAACGGTTTCGGTTTCGAAAGGTCCCTCTCAAATCAGGACACCTGGCAACAGCAGGAGTAATTACAGTTTTGACTTTAATGATTCTCTATGGTCATTATAACTTAGTGAAATAGAATAATACCATTGCGCGAAAACGCGACAGTAGTTCGGCACCCTCAATATACTATTAACAACTAGTTATAAGTTCATCTAACTTGAAACTGTGTAAAGTTCAATTTGTGTTTCGATTGTCTTCGTGTCGCAAGCCTTCTTAGTTTGAATCACTGAGCTAAAGGAGATAGTTTAGTTAGTATTGTAATTTGATTTATTTAAGTAATAACGTTTGAAGTTGGAGAGGAGCTGCCTAATTAGGTACCTATTTACTTCGATAACAGGGAATTTAAAAAAGGAAATTACTGATACCGTATTTTCCCGCCAGCAAAATGGCAAACGCCATTAAAAGAAAAGTATAAAAGATTTCAAGACGGAATGTACCTTCAAACGAAATGTTCCAACTTTTATATTTCGATTTCGAACCTTTTACCACGTGACTTTCACCTACCAAAAATACTTTTTAAATACATTTAACATTTGAAAAGGCCATTATTTATTAAAATTGATACGAAGTTATTTCTTCAAACGAAACATTGATTGCGGAACGTATAACTTTTTCAATTTAATCTTCCAATGACTGATCAAGGTCCTTCAGATAAAATTCGTTTGAATATCAATTTTGATTATCTCGCTTTTTTACATTTCACGTATTTTTATTCAGTTTTCTAGAATCGTAACTAGATCCATAATGGAGTTAATATCCCATCTAGTCACATTAAGTCATTCAAATATAGCTTCTATTATATAAGAACAAAATACAAAAGCATTAAATTTTGTGCAAATATCAATTAGATCGTATTTATATGACCAATTTAGACTTAAAGTAATGGTCGATTAGGCTAATGGCATCCCCCCCCCGTGGGATCTCCACCTAGTCGTGGTGGGGGGGCTCAGTAACCGTGGATTGGTCACCCGCGGTGAAGCTAAGAGGGATCCAGGAGGGGACGCTCCGCGTGGGCTTGGAGGGGCCTGCGCAGGATGCGTCCAACGGTGCGGGTGCGGGGGACAGTTCTGTCTGTCCCTCGCAGTCGGGTGCGGTCGCGGGAGGAGAGGCGTGTCGGTGTTGCGTTGCCGCGCGCCCTATCTCCCGCGACCAAATGGGGGCGCACCATTCGATGCGTCGCGGTGGGGCCGCAGAGGAAGAGGAGATGCGGTGTTGCGTTGCCGTCCTCCCTATCCTCTGCGGCCGCTGGGCGTTTTGGCGGCGGAGTCCAACACCTTAATCCGTCGCCAAAGGGGTTTTGTTCGGGGCCCGCCTGACCATCTGGCGGGCCGATACCCGTCGGAGGGTGGCGACGAGTGCTTTGGTGATGCCCCACCCTTCGACACACGGGTACATGGCGGAAGTCGAGGTGGTTTTTAGTGGAAACACCACATACTCCGGCTCTTCTTTCCCCCAAGAGTCGGAGATCCGAAGGGATTTTCCACCTCGTAAAACAAAAAAAAAAAAAAAAAAAAGGCTAATGGCATCCATTTCTAACGGTGCAGGTGTAATCCAGAGATATTTAAACAGTACAAATATCTAAAATCTGAGCCATTTTAAGCGCCAGATATTTTATTTTTAAATCGTGTTAATGAGTTTGATTCAGTTGCAATTTTTGAACCAGCTTCTTTTTTGTGAGACAGGAGGCAATTGAGTAGTCGGATCACCTGATGGTAGACGATTTTCGCTGCCCATAGACACCCGCATCACTAGCGGAGTAAAGAGTGCCTTGCCAGCCTGGATGGGTAAAGGAATAGGAGGAGGACTGGGAGGAGAAGGAAAGAGGGATGCTCCCTCACGCACTCTTACTCAACGAACGAAACGTAACAGTTTAGATACCGTACGTCGATATTTTGTGAGAGAGTGGTACTTACCTTAATCGGCCCACTAATATTCTAATAATCTAATTCTAATATTCTACCACTTACATCACCATCTAGTCCCAAACTAAGCAGAGCTTGTACTATGGGTACTAGATAATGGATGAACATACATATATAGTTTTTTTTGTAAATACATACATATTATACACAGAAACACCCAGACCAAGACAGACATCCAAGTTCATGCACACAAATGTTTGACTTGAGCGGGAATCGAACCCGCGACGTTCAGCGTAGCTGTCGTTTACACAACCGGTCGTCACTCATGTTGAAATCAGTAAGGGTCTGGCTACCTTTTATTTTTTTTTGGATAGGTCAACACACTCGGCTTTGTGTATTCACTGGTGAAGCCCCAAATAGCTATCGGTATGCTATTTGGGGCTTCGTCATCTGCTGCCAACATAATGGGTCGGTGAAAGAACGTTAAGGGATTTAATGGGTAGTAAGTCACGGTGGATATTTTTTTGGCCAAGGAATCCCATACTCCTACTTCGACAGTTACAAGGACACCACTATTTATTGGAATTTCTGAAGGATGGTGCTCACGAATAAGCCATAAAACTTATTAGGGCTTTATATTGACACACTTATGTGATGTATTTTTTTATTTATTTTATATTTATTTATTTTTAAATTGCACAAAACAAATTACAATCTTCTTATAAACTAAAAACATTCAAAGCTTATGTTTAGATCTAGATTGCAACTCAACACATGTGCATACATTGAAACAATTAAACATCAAGTTAACAGACAGAAGAGATGTAAGTACAAACATACACGTGTTACGAAATTAAACATATAAGAAAATATAGGTTTAATTTCGCAACACAACAACAACAATACTATATCTTAAGAAATATTTAACTATTTTACTTCTATTTGGGATAGAGGATATCCTTTAGAATATTTGAAAATGTGTAAAATTTAGGATGAAAAATGTCTAACTGTAAATTAGTTGTAACTAATTCATAATATTGTCTAGCCATTCTTACCAGCGGATTGTAATAAGAAATATTGTTTTTATAAATTTGCAAGGCAAAGAGATTCTTACTTTTAATTCAGGTAGTTTTTCTATTTCCTCCACGGGGACAGCTATAGTATGCGCTTGGTTTTCTGTCATGCGTTTGGGCACTAAGTCTGGATTCACTTCTCTGAAGCGTTTGAATACCCTGAAAAATAAATGTAACATTACTACAGTAATATCGCTGTAACACTTTATTAAAACAAACCAATTGCTAAGGTATGGCACAGATTCAAGGTCGGCAGACGTGTCTTATTCTCTCTATACATATAAATGTCTAATAACGTCATCAGTATATTTTTAAAAGTCGTCTACTAGCTTCGAATGCTATCTAGGAACCTGCTTTACCGAATTGGAGCGAGACTTCAATCACTTGTCGAGGACACATGACAATACGATCATTAAAAATACTTAAAAATATACATAAAACTAAGAAACCCGCTTTAATAAGAAACAGTGAAAGTAAACAGTATTTTTATATTATTTTAAAAAATGTGGAGTGCTAAAGTATTTTTTGCTATAGTTAATATAACAGCACCCATACATTTTTATGATTAAATATCATTATCTACTTGTAATGTTTTTGTGTTCTATGGCAGCGATAGCCGAGTTGGATATATTATGGCAGCGATAGCCGAGTGGATATACCAACAGACTGCCATGCAGAGGGTATCCGGTTCGAATCCACGGCGCGCACCAATGACTTTTCGGAGTTATGTGCGTATTAAATTTTTAATTATCGCTTGTCCCGTGTCTCGGAGAGCACGTTAAGCCGTCGGTCTCGGTTGTCATGAAAATCTTTGACAGTCGTTACAGGGTTGTCAGTACCTTCTAAATAAACTGACAGTAAGTAGCCTTAACCATGGAATATCGCTATCCCTTCGGGTTGCGGAGGTCAGACAGGCAGTCGCTCTGTGGAAAAGCTAATATTCAGCCAAATCCGGTTAGACTAGTAAGCGGACCCCAGATTGAAACTGGGATAACGCTAAGAGAAAGCAGAGATCTACTTGTATTGTTTTATATAAAAGCGTGTGAATTAATTAGGAAAGTATTAAGCAATAACTCGAGTCTAACAGTTGTCTTGCAGTTACATTTCCAAACCTCTTATATTTTTCTAGTGAAACTTTTTTTTTATCCAGCCAGGCATACCGAAGACTTCACTTTAAGGTCGCAAATCTAATAAATTTTAATAAGTTTGTCATCATTTGCAGCCATATACAGTTATACATATTCTTTGTATGCAAGCAAATCAAAACGAATAAAAGTCTTACATTTAAATTTTATTTTAAACTACGTCCCTGTCGCCACAGCTTATAAACTCTACTGTAAACTATATTCAGCCAAATCAATCAATCAGTTTTTCGCCGTCCACGTGGCGTAGTAAGTGTGGGGGCGTTGATATACGTACAAACTGAATTGATTGATTGGCTTGATTCCTGTCATACTGTTGAGTTCAAGCGTGTCATTTGGGTCACGAAGTTACACTTATGAATATTTTGTGTGTGTTAGACATAATATGGTAGCTTTTAAGTCAATAGAGTAGGTACAGTTTCGAACCGTGTAGGTAAGCCAATAGGATACATTTGCATAGTCTATCAGTTTATACCGTCCGTGTGGTGACGGATTAAGAATACGAATGTCACCACCCTATATCATCCCATGGATGTCATAATAGCCGACAGAGGGAGCATATTGTGCAGAGAACAGCACTGTAAGAGAAGGAAAACTTGATAGAAACCACATACCAACCTGTTTGCCCAGCGTGGTATAGTAGGCCAATTCCTCCTTTCAAAGGAGAGATCTAGTCCAGCAGTGGACTGTTAAAGGCGGATGATGATCAGTTTATGCTGGTAACTCACTTTAAATAAAAATAAATACACAGTCACTCATAACTCAGAACCAGTAAAGTAAGTTAGATGATTAACTGAAAATTATAAGTGGAGCTTATTTTTTTTAATAAAAATATAGAGGAGAAGGTGGTAATGTGGCCATAGGTATATTGACCCCCTTCGATATTTATAGTTTAGAAACGCGCCATCTTGATTTTATTTGGTGCAACGCGGAGGACCTGTGTCATTTTTGATTTTAACCCAAAAAATCCGTGAAGGGGCGTTATTGTTTTTCTGCGTACCGGTCGAAACACGCAAGTGGCAAACTTTTATTGACGCTCTGCATTTCATCAAATTTTACTGAAAATAAGTGAGTTTTAGCTTTGGTGATTTGTACATTGTGTTTAATAAACGTTATTCTACAGAATTTTGAAGGTAATTATTTAAAACGTTTGATATAATATTTATGATATGATTTGTTTATAAATTCTTGCGTTTTTGCAATTTAGCCCCCTCATATTGTTTATATTATGGTCCCGGGGGCCATATTATATATACGGCCGTATTATACCTTCCTTACTTTTTTATTTTCCGCTGTTAGATGCTTCGACAAAGTATGTTATCTCCACCTTTAAAGAAAAGGAAAACATGGGAACCTTACCATATGAAAAAAGCAAGTGAAGCAGTGAAAACAAAGGTCATGGGGTATAAAAAGGCTGTAAAATATTTTCTGTTCCAAGGTCTACACTAAAACGTTTAGTAAAGGACTCTCAAGAATCTCTGGAGTTACTTGTGCATAAGCCTCTGGGTAGGAAACATATACTCCCATCCATTCTAGAAGAGAAGTTAATACAATATATTTTGTTTATGGAGTCTCGTTCATTTCATAACGGAAGCAAACAGTGATTTGTGTTCACAAAATCAAGATAATCAACATGCAAGCGTCGGTGCTGAACAAGGCGCCCCAGAAGCTACAACTGCTGCTACAAGTATTGTTGGTGACCAAGGTGCCCCAGGAGTGAGTACAGTGGTACAAGAGTTCTGGTTTGGTACTGCCAGAATACATTCAGCCGATCCCCAGGGCCAAGACTAGGATGTCTAACCGTGGTAGAAAAGCAACAACAGCAAAAGTGATCACATAATCGCCTTACAAAAACCAAATAATGGAATCTTTGAGTTTAGCGAAGTCTCGGGGACGTAAACGAGGACGTGGACGTGGAAGTGGCCGTGGGCGTGGTTGCGCTCTCGGACGTAGTCAAGATGGCGAGGGCAGCAGTGGCAGTAACTCTGAAAGTGACGCAGTCGAAGACAACGACTCTGAATATGAGGAACATGCCCATTTGTATAGCTTACCTGAAGATTCAGATACGATCGAATCCAAATGGAAGGAAAGAGGAACCCACCACGCACCCTCGAATTGACCACCCCAACTATTGCAATAGAAAAAGGTTGACAATATCGAACTCCTCTAAAAGGATAAGGGATATAGGAATGGTATGGGTTCCAGGAAGATACCTGACTTGCAGTATCCCGCTGTATGCGCCGACTATTCTTCGACACGTGTTTCGCCTCTGCACGAGGCATCCTCAGGAACGATGGGCAACGACTGAGCGCTTTCCAACCGTGGGCATGTATTATAAACGATTGTACTTTCTAATCCCCTCCCTCCGTTGCTCGACTGATGTGAGTCATTATGACGGTGTGCGAATATATTCAGCAGTGGGGACCCGTTAAAGTTGGTTTGATCGTTCAATAATGTATGCTTGTCCCGCTTTAAAATCTCTAATTGTTCCAATACGCACATTCTAATACCCTTTTGACAAGTGTGTATGACGTCAAATGAATGTCCGCTATTTAAGGTATGACCCGATTCAAGTAAATGTTCGGCAAAATGAGACTTTTCCGGCTGGTTGTTTCTAAACGCCGCTAAATGTTATTTATATCTCAGCTCAAAACTTCGACCCGTCTGTCCTATGTACTTATTTTGGCATTGGTCGCATGTTAAGCAGTAAATACCGGACTTTTTGTTCTTGCATACTTTATCTTTACCATTGCAAAGAAATTTTAACGTTTTGTATGGTTTATAGGCTGATCTGATACCGTTCCTCCTCAGTATACGCGCCATACGGTCAGTTATGCTTCCAAAATAGGTAAGAACAGCGGTATTATTTATAGGTTCTTTTATAGAGGGATATAAAAGTGACTTGGACATTCTAAGTTGTTTTCCTCTAATCATCTTGTCAATTAGGCGTTTACTATACCCGTTGGATTGAGCTATATGATAAATAATATTTAATTCTCTGTTATATGATTCTATATTCAGTGGTACATTTAATAATCTATGAATCATACTGTGAAATGCTGCCATTTTGTGTTGCGATGGATGACAGGACGATGCTGGTATTGTACTATCTGTATACGTCGGTTTACGATAAATTTCAAATGAGTGTGAGGTACCCTCCCTTTTGATAGTCAAATCTAAGAAGTTTATTGAGCTGTTTTGTTCTATCTCCAATTCGAACTTAATTTTGGGGTGTATACTATTAATTCTTGTAAGAAAACAGTGAAGCTGACGTTCTGTGCCCTTCCAAGCCAGCAAAATATCGTCCACGAATCTATAATAATATAAGATGTTCGGTTCTTTTACCAAATGCTCGTGTTCGTAGTTATTCATAAAGATATCTGCTAACAACGGACTAAGCGGTGAACCCATGGCCAAACCCTCTTTCTGTAAGTAGTACTCGTTGTTGAATTGAAAATAATTTTGTTTACTGCATAACTCGGTTAATTTCAAAATATTCTGAATCTGTTCTGGGTGTATTCTATTCTTCCCAGCAGATTTTTAATATAAACTAAACATTCTTTATACGGGACATTTGTAAATAAGCTTTTTACATCCAAAGACACGAGTTTTGTGTTTCTAGGTAGACAGATGTGTTTTATTTTGCTAATCAAATCATAACTATTTTCAGGCTGTATTTTGCGGTGAATGACGTCTTCTCTTTAATCAATCCGTTTAAATATTTCGCTAATTTATAAGCTGGAGCGTTGACATATGAACGACTGGACGGATGGGCACCTGATCTTTATGTATTTTTGGTAAACCATACAACAGCGGACACTGAGGGTTCATCGGTATAAGACTTTTCGCTAAATAGCAGTTTTGTGGAAAAAGGTAAGTACTTGACTTGATACTGAGTTTTAATTCTGCTTGAAATCGTTTGGTAGGATCGTAGGGCAGACGCTGGAAATCTTCGTGTGTATTACATCTTGTACTTTGCTATTATACTGCGATCTAGACATAATTACTACGGTGTTGCCTTTTTAAAAGGGAGGGTACCTCACACTCATTTGAAAATTTATCGTAAACCGACGTATACAGATAGTACAATACCAGCATCGTACCTGTCATCCATCGCAACACAAAATGGCAGCATTTCACAGTATGATTCATAGATTATTAAATGTTACCACTGAATATAGAATCATATAACAGAGAATTAAATATTATTTATCATATAGCTCAATCCAACGGGTATAGTAAAA
>CALYKY020000074.1:0-14872 GCA_944739405.2 Euclidia mi
CGTAGTAGACCCCCAGTATACTATAAGTTCCGATATGACGCACAATGTTTTATAAAATCATGTGCCTTATAGATCAATATTATCTTTGTTGTATGTCTTGTTATGATATACGACCCATGTGTCGCATTTGAAATGGTATCGAGATATCCTCGACATACTTTTACATGTAGGTATGAAGAACTAGCTAAATGCGCGGTTGATTTCTAATTAGGTATAAAAATAAAGAGTGTGAGTAAAGAGTAAAGTAAAGTAAATATTTATTGTCTTTGATTGAGTAAATCCAGTTGTTCACAGGTTTTAAATTGTATCATTAATCAGCCCTTTCAGGACATACAATAATTTTAAATAATTATAGCTAAGTACATTTACATAATATAAGGACACAATAATGTAATTACACAAATTTTCATTAGGATTTGTACACAAAAAAGTCTTGGAGGGAGTAGAAACATTGTTCTGTAAGCCATTTCTTTAACCGTAAGGTTAATTCTCTTATACATTGGGGTATTTTATTATAAACTTGGACACACATATACATACAATTTTTGTGATGAAGAGAAGTTTTACACTTAGGTACTACAAGTTTTGTTGTATCTCTTTACCTAACCCTCTTGTGAAGGAGCCGGGATTATGATGAAAGGTGGCTTGACACAACTGAGGTTGGCTTATATGTTGAATTCATACATATATTTTGACAGGGAATCGATTTTGGCCATACATGTTCTCAGATTGTCATGAAATCGAGATCTTCATCTTTTTTAACATCGATTTGACGTCATAATTATAAAACAGCTCCAAAACAAATGAAAATATCGTTTCTTGTAACTTGCCGCATTTTTATGGGCCTTTGCCTATGTGGTGCGCCACTGACCTTGGTTTTGCGGCTCTTCGAATCCAGCCAGTGCCAGCCACACGTATATCGCCACTCCACCCAGCCAGTGGGCATTCTATACGAAGTTTGTCAAGGCGTGGTCTCTACTCTAGAATAGGTACGACTATTCCTACAAATATATACTTACAAAATGCTGCAAATGTTGAAGTTCAGCTTCAGCTAATTATTCAGCATTATACTGACTAAGACGATCACTTTGGTTCTCTATAGTGTGTAAGATCACTTTATTTCGCTTAAGCATTGCTGAAATACAAATCGATAGCCTAGTGGAGATACCCACGGACTGCCATGCAGAGGGTACCGGGTTCGATTCCACGGCGCGCACCAATGACTTTTCGGAGTTATGTGCGCATTGAATTGTTAATTATCGCTTGCCTCGTGCCTCGGAGAGCACATTAAGCCGTCGATCCCGGCTGTCATGAAGATCTTTGATAGTCGTTATAGGGCATCAGTACCTCTAAAATAAACTGACACTAGTCTAAACCATGGAAATTCGCTATCCCTTTGGGTTGGGGAGGTCAGACAGGCAGTCGCTCCGTGAAAAAGTTAATATTCCGCCAAATCCGGTTAGATTAGAAAGCGGACTCCAGGTTGAGACTGGGATATCGCTAGGAGGATGATGAAATCGAAACCCAATGCTAATGAAACGCGGAAGTGTTGAAACCATTCAAAATCTCCACAGAATCTAATTCGCCGATTACCAGTCACCAGATAAAACTCCAGCATCAATCAATTACCTCTCCGTAATAACATACATGGAGGTTCACGTGTCACGTAGTTCAGAACAATGGTCGCACATTATAGCGTAATGGATCATTCATAATCATAACATAACAGTACTAGTCGACCAAGCCAACTAGACGAATGTCAACGTGACAAAATTCAACATAATTCAATAATCATAATCCAGAAATTATTTATCGTAACGTGCGAACGCGGCGTGTGAACGTACAATGCGCCTGCAATCGGTACTAGGAATTTCTGGATTATGATTATTGAATTATGTTGAAGTCGACTAGTAACATATGTGTAGACGTGTGATATTATTGTTGAGTCATAAAAAACGGCTTGTGATTATTTGGCGAAAGAGAGCTGAGAGTGCCGAATCGAATTGCCGTCGACTCAGTCGCTAGTTTGATTCTCATTGTTGTAAGCAAGGGAGGCGTGTTTGGGATGCCTCTGTGTAGTACCTTTTATGTTTCACTTCACTTGCACACGTTGGTCTCGCGGCATAAATATGCGCGTGGGATTGGGAGGTCTCGGGTTCGATTCCCGGGTCGGGAAAAGTGTTATTGGGTTTCTCCGTTAGGAAATTCTCAGTAGCAGCACGGAGTCTGGTAATGTGCCCGGTACGGCAATAGGCTCGCCCCCTATTACGTGAGACTAAAATAAAGCTGGCGAAAAGTGGGTGTAGCAATAAACCTCTGCCTACCTCTTCGAGGATATAGGCGTGAGACTATGTACATGTATGATGTACACTTACACAGTCATTCAATAAAATATCCTACAAACATACATATACTTACGCTATTTCCCGTCGGGTTAGTTAGATACAACGGAACGCCACTTGCTTTTATCCTTACAAACCCCACGCGCTATCTCTACATCCTATAAACGTATTTATCTAAATAATTAAATGATTACTGAACTTAGACGATTTGAGAAAAACGTTCTCATCTCATTTACAACATGTGCTTGAACCAATCATAAACGATTTTGAACTTTCGCGATTTGTATACATCATACAAAATATGTGATTTTGCGGGTCTTAATCGCGTAAACTTAATTTATTTTGTATGACCAATCATAAATTATATTAATTGTAGGGTTATAGGGTATAGTAGTCTATAAATTATTTTCGAGTTTACGTACTTTGTGTCCGATGTCTGAGGGTCTAGTACGAGTTTTGCACTCGATTGTCACGGTGACGATAGCCTAGTCGACGGGAACAAATTCCATACATTTTCTAAAAGCGCCTCTATCGGAGAGTAGCGGTCGATAGAGTCCGCTAGGGGGCGCATTTAGGAAATGTATGAAAATTGTTCCCATCGACTAGTCTATCGTCGTCACCGTGTAAAACTCGTACTAGACCCTCTGAATGTTTGTAAAGTTAAGGATTATTAGAACTCGGTGTCCTCTTTGGTTACTGTTACTGAACATGGCTGGACAGGTGATCCAGTAGTGGGAATGCGGATCGAACTAAATCCAAAGAACAAAATCCCCAATATTTACTCAGTTATTACTTACTCTACATGAGCAGAGATTGTAAGCTCCCATTTTTTTATTTCTTGCGTCTTTATTATCTAATCCAGTAAAAAATATTAAGGTACGTATTCTGAAAATAAGTTGTATTGTTGGGTTTGGACGCCAAGTTTATTAAAGGGCTATGCAAATTATCAAGTCCTTTATTTTGATAGCAAATTGGTAATCTATCTATATAGTACCTACCTACATATGAAGCTGCATCAGGAAGGTAATATTGGTTTATTAATTTTTAAAATACATTATTTGAAAGTTGGCATGAAAAGCCGTACGAAACACTGACGTCGTGAACTCACGACGACCATGCATTTCGTTTTTTTTCGTTTCCAGAGGTTCTAGTATCGAGTGCAAAACTCATACTAGACCCTCTGTTTTCTATCAGGGATGTTACGGATATGGAATTTCGGATATGGATACGGATACGGATATTGGAAAAAATTATATCGGAAAAAAACACTTACTTTCACAACACTTATTTTTCAGTTTATCGAACTAAGTATTCGTAATTTTGTAATGTAATTAAATTGCTGACTAGTTATTACTTGAACAACAAAAGAAAACAATCAATCCAAAGGAAGCGCGCGGCGTTGGGCCGATCAAAAATAAGTTATCTTATATGGGTTGCAGACCAAGAGCTAAGCTACGTAGTTTAGCTTAGCTCTCATAGCTGACGCAGTTTTTCAGACCATTGTGTGCAGACCGCAAAATATGCTAACTAAGCTATGTGAGCTAACTAAAATATGCGGAGCTAAGTTATTTGTGTATGCCGATGCGCAGCTACAAAAGCTTTCCCCACACGCCCTTCGCCAGTGCTGTCCAGGGTCCTTTGTCGTACGCACGGTCGTTTTTTTGAGAATATGGCGCAATTTATGTGCCGAGATTGAATGTGTTGACATATCCAAGATTTGGAATGTCTTTTCCTTTAATAATTATAAGTCAGTATTAATCTTCTTTTTCTATGTGTAACGTATTCATCACCGGAACTTTCTTCATCGATTATATTCATGGCGAGAGTCGTCCTACTAAATTGAACTTCGCAACACTGACTGAGCTTTGACTTAGTTCTGGTGTGCACGCCATTATGCGGGTTGCAGACCAAGAGCTAAGCTAAACTAACTTAGCTTAGCTCTTGGTCTGCAAACCTCATTAATTTCTAGCTTAGCTTAGCATAGCTTAGCCTAGCTCGCTTAGTTTAGCTTTGGCATAGCTTAGTTTTTAGTCTGCCACCGGCTTTAACGTGTCTCATTTAGACTCCGCCCCTATCCGAAATTATCCGAATCATTTATTTCGGATTCGGTTACGGATACGGATATTTTTTTATTTCGGATATCCGATAGTTTCGGTTACGGATATGGATATCCTTAACATCCCTGTTTTCTATCACTAAAAGTCATGTGGCACTTTATAGTAAGAATATCCCCCAATCTAAAGGTTGACCTTTGACTGAGGACCTGAGGGTCTACCACGTGTTTTACCTGAGGCACAGATAATTATAATACTATACTAGCCTGAGGGCATTACCTGAGGGCATTGCCTGAGGGTCTAGACCAACGACAACCCAACCTGTCTACACGAACGGAGAGTAGCGATGGATAGAGTCCGCTAGGGGGCGCATTTAGAAAATGTATGGAAATTGTTCCCGTCGACTAGTCTATCGTCACCGTGACGATCGAGTGCAAAACTCGTACTAGACCCTCATGACGTAGAAAAACATACAAGGCTCAAAATATTAGCACACCTATAAAAACTTCTTATTCAATATTCACAATACGCACAGTGCCTATTTTGCTATCGTCACCGTGACTCGTCGATCAAAATGATACTCATACTCCCGATTTGAAATTCGCTCCATCGGGCGACGTTCTTGCTACTCACTGCTAGGCGCTTTTAGAAAATGTATGGAAATTGTTCCCGTCGGCTAGGCTATCGTCACCGTGACAATCGTGTGTAAAACTCGTACTAGACCCTCAGAACTATGTTTAAAATATTGTTTTGCTATTAATTTTCTATGCCGTTCGATTTAAAGTGACAGTTTATTTATCTTTAAATTATGATAATATAATACAAATCGTCCTAAAATTTTAACAAAGTAGCTCTACCTATTGTCACAGTATCGGAATTAACCTATTGAACAGTTTACTTGCGAGTTCGAGCGTAATTCGCTAGATGGCGGTAGTTGTGGTACATTTTTAATGTTGCGGCAAATATTTTGATTGATCGCTTTTATTGGCAGTAAAATATTTACGATTTACGGATAGACGGTGATTTATGTATTGATTTAGTATTTAGAGTGTGACTCGTAGTGGAAAAGTTATTGATGTTTGAGTCATAATTATCGTTATGAAGTATTTTAATAGTTGCTTTATGACTTTTCTTAAATTAATTTCGGATATTAAAATACTTGATAGTATTTTTAAATTGTATTGTTTACTTCGTAGTAGAGTCTCTGATAGGTATAACGAGATTTGGGAACTTTTGCCAAATTTTGCCAAACATTGTTACATAGGTAACACATAAATAAAATTGGAGTGTCTGTTTGTAATATTATTATAACCACTTTTGACTAAATGCATACGGATGTATACACGGTACATAAAACAAAATGGTGATTTTTAATTTTTTTTGTCTGTCTGTCTGTCTGTCTGTTTGTCGCTAATCTCTGGAACGGCTGGACCGATTTTGACGGGACCTTCACTGGCGGATAGCTGATGTACCAAGGAGTAAATTAGGGTATAAAGTACACGAAGTAGTTCCCTCAGGACGCGGGTGAAACCGCGGGAAACAGCTTATTTTCTATATAGGTAACGCTTAGTAACGGCCGTGGCAATGCAGGCAAGGTTCGGAGCTAGTCATTGGGCTAGCGCGATCTAAATTGATGTGTTTAGCTGGTCAGGTAAGGGTTAGGGAACGAACAATGTCAGGATCTGTAAACTTAATACGTTTTTATTATCGTCGTATTGCTTGTGTATTAATTAGTATGGAGGCGGTTTCTTTCTGATACAAATCTGGATGTCCCGGGCTTGATTCCAGGGTCGGACAAAACTGTTACTGAGTTTTTTCCGTATTATTAGTAGCAGCCCGGAGTCTGCCAATGTGCCCTGTAACGGCAATAGACTCCACCATAGCGTGGGACCTAAAAATTCATACCTCAGGCGAAATGTGGTTGTACGTACATACCATTACACCTCTGCCTACTGCTTCGGAGATACAGGCGTGACGATATAATGTTATTTATATCAAATGTGTGTTAATGAATCAGAATTTACTCATTTGCCATGTAGTTCCCAGTAAACAGTCATAATTTTATTAGCCCTCGGGACTTTCACGATGTTGAGTCACAAATGTCGCGCTTCTACTAGAGAAGCAGTGTTGTGTGTATAATAATGTGTTGTCTCTTTTACTTATCATTAAACAGGCCACAAATGCTCTACTCTACTGATAGATTGAGGTCGGCATTAGAATGACCTCTGCATTTTTTTAATCTGCGCAGGTGTCCCAAGACAATTTATTATTGGTTAGATCATCTGCGCGTGTATAATAATGTACAAACTCACTTAGGAGTGAGTTTAGACTGCGGTATTACAGTAAACTGTTAACGCCGCAGTGTGTGGGTGACTATAGGTACACTACTGATTATCATGATGGTAGTAGAGCCTTGCTGATTTCAGCATGAATGGGCCGGCTCGACGGGGAAGTACTGCCCTCTCACAGAAAATCGACGTAAAGTAACAGTACTTAAACTGTTGCGTGTTGTTCGGTGAGTGAGTGAGAGTGTCGGAGGCCCTATCCACTATTCCTTCTCCTTCATACCACTCCTCATCTTATCCTCTTTCCCAACCCCAAGGGGCGGCAACGCACTTGTGTCCATGGGCGGCGGTAATTGCTTACCATCAGGCGATCCGTCTGCTCGTTTGCCGCCTATTACTATAAAAAAAAACATCATCATTCTCTTAGCACTATTTCAGTTATATTTCAAGTTTATGCTTTGGAAGCCCAAGTAACTTTTATTGGTTTACCAAAATTCCTCATTTTTGAAAAGGCAACTATCGCACTAGTAATAAGTCCTCCGAAACAACAATTTACGTACCAGGCAAAGTGTTGTCTCGTGTGGGGATCGAACCCACAACACTCGTCGCAGGGTCAAGCAGCGAAGCGGCCGCTTAAACCACAAATATTAGTAAGACTAGAAGCTGGGATAGCCGAGTGTATTGCCTTCGCAATAACCGCTACCAGTGGCGGCGCTAGGCGTCGGCGAAGTCGGCGACCGCCGACGGCCTCGCGCCTGAGAGGGCCTCGCAAAAAGTTTTACAAGTTACAGTACTTAATTTCGTTTCACCAATCATCCTAGCTTAGGTAGCCGAGACCGAACAATTCGGGAAGAAGCTAAGCAGATGATAATGACTTCAATTATTTTCGAACACGTGCGTGACAAGATCTGTGTTGGGTGAAAATTTTTGAACTGTCATTTCTTTATTCATACATTATTTTATAATTTGGCTCACTTAATTTTAATTGTTTTTTTTACTACGAAGTAAACGGGGCCTCGCCATCGATTTAAAGGGCCTCGCGAACTTGATGTCGCAGACGTCCACATGTGGTCTAGCGCCGCCACTGCGCTACCATAGCTGCTCACGGATCCTCCTTAATAATTACACAAAACGATTATAACAAAACATTCGTTAAAACAGCTAATTAAGCTCATAGACTTTTTTATTGAGGTCCTGAGAACCACGCAACGGCGATACGCGGACAGCCAACACTGCGAACTAAAAACTCGTCGGTTAATCACAATAATTAAAAGTTTAACTAGATCTGATGAACGTATTACATTGCGGAGTGTTTAATCATTAGTATTTCTACGCAGTTTTCATGCTGGTTATGACCTAATTCTATGGCGGCACTTTTAAATGCGTAAAACGTAATACCTATGTAGAAAAAAGTCATTACTTTTTTCAATGTCTTACTCACTAGCTCCGGCGTAACCAAGATTACGTTTAGGGAGGCAGGTGAAAGAAAACCAAGATTATACGTAGAGAATCAAAGTACAGACGCGCGAAAAGTAGGTATTGACAAGTAAATTATATGCGAGATGGCATTATAGGCGCGATCAGCGCTTGCACAGATGCACAGATGAAAGTCGTGCGCGTACGCGTTTGTCATAGACAGGTTCAGGGGGTCTAGTACGAGTTTGCACTCGATCGTCACGGTGGACGATAGTCGACGGGAACAATTTCCATGCAATTTCTAAAAGCGCCCCTAACGGAGAGTAGCGATCGATAGAGTCCGCTACTACGTACTACCTACTTATTTACGTCGAAGTACTGTGAGAGATTAGCACTATCCCGGTCTAGCATATTCAAGCAGTATCCAACATGGCTCTACCACTCAACATCCATCGGATATCTCTTACAAATCACCATCATCTTCCTAGCGTTATCTCAGACTCAACCTGGGGTCCGCTTTCTAGTCTAACCGGATTTGGCTGAATATTAGCTTTTCCACAGAGCGACTGCCTGTCTGACCTCCGCAACCCGAAGGGATAGCGATATTCCATGGTTTAAACTAGTGTCAGTTTATTTTAGAAGTACTGACAGCCTATAACGACTGTCAAAATATCTTCATGACAGCCGGGACCGACGGCTTAACGTGCTCTCCGAGGCACGAGACAAGCGATAATTAACAACTCAATACGCATATAACTCCGAAAAGTCATTGGTGCGCGCCGTGGATTTGAACCCGATACCCTCTGCATGGCAGTCTGTTGGTATCTCCACTAGGCTATCTCTCAAATGTGACCACAAATATACCTACGCTGAACGTCTGTAATATCTTGTAACCTTAACAATCCGAGACATATTAATGGCGCCCTCATGATGTAAACACAAATACCTTATGTATTGTTATCACTATATTAATAGCAGTTGCGGTAATTCTGTTATCTTGTGTAATGGGTACGAGTAATGAGTAATATGTGTAGAGCTAAGTGAATCTGTTACTCAGATCAAGTCCTTCGTCCCAAAGATAGGACGAAAAGATGTCCATCTGAAGGAACGAGTTTTGGTTTTCCACCGACTAGGAGGAGGATCCTCTGAGGAGGCTAGGTAATCGTACCTGGTGAACTGTTGATAGATGGAGGACGACTGTTGTCGAAAACCTCAACAATCTCAAAATAGCACGATTTAGATATACATAACTTAGAGAAAATTATTATTTAGTCGGACTGCCTCCGTGGTCCATTGGATAGCGTATGCGACTGCTGATCGGAGGTTCCGGGTTCGATTCCCAGGTCGGGCAAAAGTGTTACTGGGTTTTTCCGAATTCTCAATAGCAGCACGGAGTCTGGTGATGTGCCCGGTAACGGCATTTGGCTCGCCCCCTATTACGTGGGACTTAAAAATTCATGGCGAATGTGGGTGTAATATTAACATCTCTGCCTACCCCTTCGGGGATATAGGCGTGAGACTATAAATAAATAAAAATAAATAAATAAGATATAACTGAGATACGACCGCTGGACTTTTGCCCAATTGGACATATTGCGACTAAACGAAAATTATATACAGCACCTTTCAATCACGTATGAATTCCGAAACAAACACTAGTATTATTATAAAGCAGTAGCAATAGGTACCAAATCTCGTATTATAATACTAGATAAGCTGTCATTAAACAAAGGTAATATACATACAAATTAATGATACCCGAGTATAGAAGACAATCGGTAATGGGCGTATTGTACTGAACAATTTGTGCCTGCTACGCTATTAATTTAGGGGCCTAAGGTACCTACAAGATGGACGGGCTCTTTTATGTACGCATTAAATTAACAAAGTCTTGCTTTTTCGCGACACTTATAAAATACCTACTAGCGACCCGCCCCGGCTTCGCACGGGTGCAATGCTTATTAGGCATGTATTATACATATAAACCTTCCTCTTGAATCAAATCTATCTATTAAAAAAAACCCCTTCAAAATCCGTTGCGTAGTTTTAAAGATTTACGCATACATAGGGACAGAAAGACAGAATATAGACTTTGTTTTATACTATGTAGTTATGATTGAACGAATAAATGCATCAAGACAATTGCACACACTTTCTTTTAAATCTTTTGGGTAGGAACTTTAAAGTAGAAGCTATATAATATAAAATATATTGTCACATCATAATATTATGCGACATTAAACTGCAAATAAAAGATAAGTAATCAATGCAGAGGCCTCCTGAAGTTTTTTAGCCGAGTATTCAATTTCAACTTTTTGGTCAAACTCTTTTCAAAGAAGTTCTTCTTTGTAACTAGAATCCTCCCCATGCTGTGAACTGTACTACTCCGTCAAGAAAGTACCGGGAAAAGATCAATAATACACAAACTGTTTGTTATTCATCTTAATTTATTTTATCACCTTCAAAGTATGCTAGGGTCCATAGGGTTCCCACCAAGAACTTAGGGTCCCAAGCCAACCTCATCTGCAAGTAGTGCACCTGCCGATCAACGGACGAGGCTCTGGCAAACAAAATATCCCGATAAGCGGCAATAGGCTCGCCACCTATTACGTGGGATCAAAACACTGGCGAAAACTGGGCGTTTATTCTGCTTCTGCCTACCCCTTCGTATCCTCCGTATGTATGTAAAGTATGCTCCTTCAGAA
Organism: Euclidia mi; assembly: GCA_944739405.2. NCBI lineage: Eukaryota > Metazoa > Arthropoda > Insecta > Lepidoptera > Erebidae > Euclidia > Euclidia mi. Next base: position 10,803 of record CALYKY020000074.1, read on the forward strand.
ACGATACACTTACGCCAACGAATAATCCAATCATCAAAATATTTGTTAAACGCTGTTTCCGGAATTGAGTGCAGTTCTCGGCACGAATTCTCCTTTATGTCTTCTATCGATTGAAAACGGGTGCCACGAAGTGGTAATTTGAGTTTAGGAAAAAGAAAGAAGTCGACTCGTGCCATATCTGGTGAATATGGTGGTTGCTCGATGGTATTTGTTGAGTTGTTGGTCAAAACTTCGTTCACAATTATGGCCTTGTGCGAAGGCGCATTATTGTGGTGCAAAAGCCAAGAATTTTCTTTTCACAAATCTCGTCAAATTTGCTCTCTTAAACGCCGTATAACGCTCAAATAATATTCCTTATTTACCGTTTGACCTTCCGGCAAGAAATCCGAGTGCACAAACCGCGATAATTGCGATAACCGCGATTGGTCAATGAAAACACTCAACATGACTTTGACTTTTGAACGAGTTTGGCGTGGTTTTTCGGTTTCGGTTCAGATGGAAGGCGCCACTCCGAAGGTTGTTGACTAGTTTGCGTGTCAAACTCGTAAACCCACGTCTCGGCACCAGTAATAATGCGTTTCATGACTGTTAGGTCGGAATTGACTCGTTCTAGCATGTCCTCAGCGATTCTCATGCGATTGAGGTTTATGTTTATGTTTCGTAGTGCTGTACCTAAGTCAGTGCGTGCACGAACAAGCCTCCATTGAGTCAGCGGTTAAGGACATCACAAACGGGTCAAGATTACTGATGTCCTCACATACTAATGATCACTTTGAAACTTCTAAAATCTAAATTAATAATCTATCTACAAAAAAAGAAACGTATATAATTATGTCATCCAGACAAAACATTAGATCGTCGGACATTGTCATTACTATAGTGAGAAAGTTAGATTTAGGAGTTTACGAAAATACGATTAGATATATTTACCGATTTTTGTAAGGATATCGTATGGTTTTGAGTGCGATAAAATAATAAACTTTCAGACACAATTTATCTACTACTGACATCTTCATCATACAGTCTTGCCCAGTCCACTGCTTGTCTCTTCTGGTTTCCGTCAATAGCATTAAGAGTTTTGTGACTCAGTAGTATTTGGTCCACTTACACCAGACAGGCTAGACGGGTTGATATAGGGTTTAGTGACGAGTCTGTCGTCTCTTCCCAAAAATACTACCATATTTCTGTATACACTCACCCCTGTATCCCCGAAGCGGTAGGCAGAGGTGTAATAGGTATTACACCCACATTTCGCCATGAATTTTTAGGTCCCACGTAATAGGGGGCGAGCCTATTGCCGTTACCGGGCACATCACCAGACTCCGTGCGGCTACTGAGAATTCGGATAAACCCAGTAACACTTTTGCCCGACCCGGGAATCGAACCCGAGACCTCCGATGAGCAGTCGCATACGCTATCCACAGGACCACGGAGGCAGTCTTACCATATTGCCTTCGTGTATTTTCCTTAGCCGCCTTTTATAACACCCTAAATGAAATAGGGTGGTTAAAATTTGTCTGCTTAATCTAAAACCTCGTCGTCCTAAAACCATTATAATTTATCACCATCATCCGTCCGTTAGTATCCTAGTTACATCCCAGGCGTTCGCCTTGCAGCCCGGGGGCATTTCCTAGACGCGGTTTATACTGAAGAAGCGTGTGGCGTATGGCGATGGCGAATGGCGGTGGCGCGGACATTTGTCACCTGGCTAAATTATATTGAAGTGGTGGAGGCGCGCAAAGAAAATTGATGCAGCGGCATTCTCCAGTTAGATTCTTCGCGACAGCATGTCTTTATCAGAAGAAGAAGATGTTTTGACACTGCTACAACTTATCAATATGCAAAGACACAGACGATATTGGGTGGCTCCTGGTGCGACAACTGGCTTGCGACTGGCACTCGCCACTCGCTGGCGGCGGCGCGCCCCTTGGTAGCGGTGGCGAGGGGCGTTCGTCGCCTGGTGGCGCGGGCGGAAATCTCCTTACAGCAAATACGACGATATTCTACGTGATATTAACACGTGTACATTGTGTTTCTTTGACAACACGTTTCCGCTATACGTCCGCGCCACGCCACGTCGGTATAACTCAGCCCGTAACCAGATAATCCAGAATATTAGATTGCCAAAACTATTCTAATTCGTCTTTTTATTTCCAGGTAAGGTGTCCAGACATTGCCAACTAGTAAACAAGTAGGTACGTAAGTATCACAAGTAAGTCGGCTCACGGCTGGTATTTTGACAGAGCTCAAACATTACACATCTGCCGCCGTGCGTCATGTGATCGCGTTTTACTCACAGCTCCACTGTCTAGAACCACAAATATATGTCACAATGTCGGGTCGTACAGTATGTCAAGTTTGCGGGACGTTGAATTTCTCTTGGTTTGTTTTACCTTATTTATGAATTGACTTGAATTTAATTGATTCTTGCGAATGTCAGCGAACGGCATTTGGAGCGTAAGTGTTACTTGCCAAAAAAAGAATCAAAATAATTAGATTGCTTTGCTATATAATACGCCAACACAAGTTGATGATGACAGTCTGTTTTGTCATTCGTGATATTGTTTTTTTTTTTAATTTATAATCTCACGCCTGTATCCCCGAAAGGATGGGCAGAGGTGTAAATATTACACCCACATTTCGCCATGAATTTTTAGCTCCCACGTAATAGGGGACAAGCCTGTTGCCGTTACCGGGCACATCACCAGACTCAGTGCTGCTACTGAGAATTCGGAAAAACCCAGTAAACACCCGACCCGGGAATCGAAGCCGGGACCTCCGATCAGCAGTCACATAAGCTATCCACTGGACCACGGAGGCAGGTCGTGATATGTAAGCCTAAATTATTTATTTACACGGATATAGAGTCACGCAAGCAGCCATTGCTTTTTGCCATAGCTTTTAAATTGGTCTATTAAACTTGTTCAATAACTTGAAGATGAGTGATATACGAGACCACTTTCGATATCCATCCGTGTAAATTAATAATTTAGGCTGACAGACATTGAAAATGTCGTCGGATAATTTTACTAGAAGTATTAGTCATAAAAGAGAGTGTTGTGGGGTAAAAGAAGATGTAGTGACAAGCATCGAGAACGGTATGCTAAGATGGTTTGGGCACGTGGAGAGGATGGATGACGAAAGATTGACCAAGCAGATATACAAGCCAAGTGTGAATGGGACAGGACGACGGGGAAGACCTAGGCGGAAGTTCTCTGACCAGAGTGGAGACATCCTAAAAACAGGACAGGTTAGAAGTACCCTGAACAGAAGAGCATGCAAGAGGAATCTGATGGGAGTGAATGAAGCAAGAGAGATATGTCAGGATCGTTGTAAATGGCGTTCCGTAGTCTCTGCCTACCCCTCCGGGAAACAGGCGTGAGTCTATGAATGTATGTACGTATGTATTAGTCATAAAAGAACCATTAAGATAAATTCAATAATACAATTTAAGATTAGTCCATTTTCCGGTGTAGCAAAAAAAATACAAGGAAAACCTAAAGTTGCTGGCATATTCTAACCATCTTGTCTATTGAAATAACTAAACCTACTTATTTTTAATGTCAGGTATTGAAATAAGGGAAGACAAGATTGAATCTGTTTTTTTTTCCTCCCAATGATATTACAAGAAAGAGGTAGATACGTTACCTACGTAGTAATCAATCCGTAGAAACGGTACACTAACGCACACATCGATAACTCCATATTTTATTTTATTTTCAAGATGTTGATCAACAAGATGTGTCAGTTTCACTTTGACGCCGGCTCGCGACGCGACGTCACACACACATATTATGTCAGACTTGCCAACTGGCTTATGTTTAGCGTCCTGCTTTTGGTACGCCTATAACATATCTACTTCTTTTTACTTTTGTAACATCATTGTTTCCACCTATTGTATACGCTTTTCTATGAGGCAGTGATAGCCGAGTGGATATACCAACAGACTGCCATGCAGAGGGTGGGTTCGAATCCACGGCGCGCACCAATGACTTTTCGGAGTTATGTGCGTATTGAATTGTTAATTATCGCTTGTCCCGTGATTCGGAGAGCACGTTAAGCCGACGGTC
>CALYKY020000075.1:0-2500 GCA_944739405.2 Euclidia mi
TACCTGTTTACGTTCACTTACTGTGTCTGGGGTACTTGGATGGTTCACTATCCACGGCCCACCCCAGCCCACTATTAGTACTATGACTGTGTAGTGTAGTGCTTGTTGCTTGTTGTACACTTAGCTTGCGGTGCGGTGGTGCGGTGGTGCGGTGGTGCGGTGGTGCGGTGCCGCGACGCGCGCATCGCGCACGTTGGTGTGGTCGTGTAGTGTAGTGTTGTGTCGTCCTGTGGTGTGTTGGTGTGTATATGTGTATGTACCGACACCAGACGCACAAGCAGATGCAGCCCATACTAACTAGCTACAGAATAGCAACAGTACAAGCTTATACAAGCGAACACCGCCCATAGTAACTAGCTACAAGTAATACAGTCATTCTCTCTATACAAACCGACACCCCCAAGTAGTTTATAGGCACACATACAAGCCAACACCGCCCTTAGTAACTAACTAATATGCGTCAAAATCCCTTAGTAACTTGAAGCGACGCCCAAGCAGATGCAGACGGTTCTTCAAAAGCACTATATATGATACTCCAAAAAGCAAGCAAATATCAATTACAAGCCATCTCCAGTACAAACTTGCTACTGATTCCACCGCCTCCTAGTAACTTATAGGCAGACGCCCAAGCAAATTCAATGTTCTCTTACTACAAACAATAATAAAAGACACTTCCTATGCAAACCAACATCTCCCTTAGTAACTAGCAATGATGTATGAAAATAGCACCATTTCTAGTACAAACCAACACCTTCCTTAGTAACTTATACACAGCGACGCCCAAGCAGATGCAGTGAAGCAAACACCTATATATGAGAAACTAACAGACATTCTCTCTATAATACAGTAATTCAAAGCAATTCTAAGACACTTCCATACCCTCTAGTAACTTATACAAGGCGACGCTCAAGCAGATGCAATATTCTCTTAGTACAAACTGTAATAAAAGACACTTCCTATACAATCCAATATCCCTCTTAGTAAATAGCAATTATATATCAAAATAGCAAGCATTCTCTCCAAAATTAGCCATTTGTACTACAAACCTACGACTGATTACAAACGCTTCCAAGTAACTAAGTACTGGCGGCGGCGCCCAAGCAGATGCACACCTGCGAACAGAATATGTTTCAAAACTAACACTATATAAGAATTGTGAGCCCGTCACAATGCTCCTAGGTCCATTCAGTCATTAGCGACTTTCTTGCACAATTATAACAAAGGAACAATGGCGACATTGCGTCGACCGGCTCCTACACCTGAACATTTTTCATACATAATAGAAACTCTTTTGATTGTTTTATACTTTTTCAAGTAGGAACATCTGACCGACTACATTATCTAAACTCTTTGGAGCTATACCGACCAAACTTTTTAGACACAATAAAACCTACTTTTTCTGTCTTATTGAAGTATCATACTTCTTGTTGGAAGCATTTTTAACCTATATGAATTATGTATTTTTTCTCTCTTTTTAGCAAATTAGATGTGTAAAATTATTAAAAATCCAAGTTTTATGAAAACAGTAAGGGTTACTTTTGCTTATATTGACGATATATCATCATTTTATTTGAATATTTATAAACTTTTTTTTTACTTTTCCTTATATATGTGAGTATTTGACGCCAAGTCATATCAGTATATTGTTCCCGCGCGGCGCCCAAGCAGCTCTGTAACAATGAAACAAATATGTGTGAAATCAGTATATGGCACGTTTTTTGATCTCAATAAAAATTACTTGGTCTGTTTTATTGAATACCTGTGATTTTTTCTTGTTACTATGGCACTTGTATAATCATTGATTTCTTACTGTATGTAACAAACTGGCGCTGGATTCAATCAGTATATGAGTCCCGACCGGCGCCCGAACGTACCTGAAATAATGACATAAATATTAGTAAAGTTTGCAGTATGCACGTTTTCTGAACATAATAAAAATTACTAGGAGTGTTTTATTTGGCTTTTATATGATTTAGCTGACATAATAAGATTTCTAAAATGACTGTTGTTTTTTCTTTTATAGATGAATTACTCGGGGATGACATGTGGATGTTTGGGGAATGTTTTTGCTGAAATCAGTAAATTACACCTATGTATCACCAGCCAGCGGCATGTCGGCGTGTAGGGATCACGAATAAAATTTGACAGGTACTTTATATTGAAATTTTTTTTTTACTCTTTTTTTAATTTTTTTTTTTTTATTTTGTCGAGCGAATATCTCTTGGTAGGTGCAAAAATTTCGTGATTTTTCATCGTGGCGTCGATCTAATTATTTTTATTTTCTTTATTTAATTTCTGTGCCATACCTATTTATTTTGTTCGCGCGAATTTGTCTTGGTAGGCGCAAAAAATATCGAACTCTATTTTTCTTTTTTAAAATCTTTTTTTTTTTGTAACAAAATCTCAGTTGCCGTTGGTGGTAATATATTTAGGTGCAAAAAATATTGTGACTTTGGAATTGTGTCGTTGTGTTTAAGAACGTATGTACCTATATTGTATG
>CALYKY020000075.1:7500-17500 GCA_944739405.2 Euclidia mi
TGTCGATGTTCAAATGTGTCCTGCAGTTCACACTATGACGCGCAGTTAACTGCGTTCTTCATCGACCCGCGAGCCAAGTGATCCACCGTCCAGGGTAATAGTTTTCACATATTACCACATGGATAATATTTTAGTGTTACATAAAGAATTTTTTTTTTTTACATGTGAATATAAAAAAAAGGTTTACGTAAATCCATTAACCACCCACCGTTAAGAGTGTGTAGATTTACGTTTATATTGTTTACGAACACGCTCAAACTCAACTCGTGGCACGGATTTGAACCAGTCTACGTTGAATTCATCAAGAGCGCGACGCGAGATATTCAACGTCAACTGCACAATAAAGTGAGTCGACGCATCGAATAATCTCTAAATGTTGTTAAAGTACAACACAATAAACTTGGTTATGGATGTGTATTAAGCGTTTACGTCACAATAATGCAACATAATCACGTTAATGATCCTTCCGCAGGTTCCCCTACGGAAACCTTGTTACGACTTTTACTTCCTCTAAATGATCAAGTTTGGTCAACTTCCCAGCAACGCCGACGGCCGTGAAGCCACCGCGTGTCGGTCCGAAGACCTCACTAAATCATTCAATCGGTAGTAGCGACGGGCGGTGTGTACAAAGGGCAGGGACGTAATCAACGCGAGCTTATGACTCGCGCTTACTAGGAATTCCTCGTTTATGGGGGATAATTGCAAACCCCAATCCCCAGCACGAAGGAGTTTCAGCGGGTTGCCCGGGCCTCTAGGCCAGGGAGAACATGCTGATTCCTTCAGTGTAGCGCGCGTGCGGCCCAGGACATCTAAGGGCATCACAGACCTGTTATTGCTCAATCTCGTGCGGCTCGAAGCCGCCGGTCCCTCTAAGAAGAATTTTAATACGTCGCCAGTGAGTTGCGCGACACGAGGCCACGCACACCTAAATGACGACGCCTATTTAGCAGGCTAGAGTCTCGTTCGTTACCGGAATTAACCAGACAAATCGCTCCACCAACTAAGAACGGCCATGCACCACCACCCACCGAATCAAGAAAGAGCTGTTAATCTGTCAATCCTTCCGGTGTCCGGGCCTGGTGAGATTTCCCGTGTTGAGTCAAATTAAGCCGCAGGCTCCACTCCTGGTGGTGCCCTTCCGTCAATTCCTTTAAGTTTCAGCTTTGCAACCATACTCCCCCCGGAGTCCAAAATCTTTGGTTTCCCGGAAGCTGCCCGCCGAGCCATTGTAGTAACGTCGGCGGATCGCTAGATGACATATTTACGGTTAGAACTAGGGCGGTATCTAATCGCCTTCGAACCTCTAACTTTCGTTCTTGATTGATGAAAACACCTTTGGCAAATGCTTTCGCTGATGTTCGTCTTGCGACGATCCAAGAATTTCACCTCTAACGTCGCAATACGAATGCCCCCAGTTATCCCTATTAATCATTACCTCGGAGTTCTGAAAACCAACAAAATAGAACCGAGATCATATTCTATTATTCCATGCACGAAATATTCAAGCAGCATTTTGAGCCCGCTTTGAGCACTCTAATTTGTTCAAAGTAAAATTGTCGGCCCACCTCGACACTCACTGAAGAGCACCGCGATAGGATTTTGATATTGAACCGGCGTATTACCGCCGGCTCACCGACGATATGCTCCGCAAACGTGTCAGTATCACCGCGGATGCGGTGCACCGACAGCGCGGCGCACAAATGCAACTACGAGCTTTTTAACCGCAACAATTTTAGTATACGCTATTGGAGCTGGAATTACCGCGGCTGCTGGCACCAGACTTGCCCTCCAATTGTTCCTCGTTAAAATATTTAAAGTGTACTCATTCCGATTACGAGGCCTCGTAAGAGTCCCGTATCGTTATTTTTCGTCACTACCTCCCCGTGCCGGGAGTGGGTAATTTGCGCGCCTGCTGCCTTCCTTGGATGTGGTAGCCGTTTCTCAGGCTCCCTCTCCGGAATCGAACCCTGATTCCCCGTTACCCGTGACAACCATGGTAGTCGCAGAAACTACCATCGAAAGTTGATAAGGCAGACATTTGAAAGATGCGTCGCCGGTACTGGACCATGCGATCGGCAAAAGTTATCCAGATTCATCAAAAGTAACGACTTCAGACGCGAGGCCCTCCGTCGATTGGTTTTGATCTAATAAAAGCACTCATCCCATCACTGGTCAGAGTTCTGATTGCATGTATTAGCTCTAGAATTACCACAGTTATCCAAGTAACTGAGTAAGATCTAAGGAACCAAAACTGATATATTGAGCCATTCGCGGTATCGCCTTAATACGGCTTGCACTGAGACATGCATGGCTTAATCTTTGAGACAAGCATATAACTACTGGCAGGATCAACCAGGGAGCTATCATAGTTGATATACGCGCACACATGTGTGTTGTGTAGTTACACACGCGACACACGCGCGCACATATAACAAAACCCCGCGCGTCAACCTTTCGGTCGTCGCTAACGGGCGAGCTCGTGAAGAGTCGTTTTTTGGTCGCGAACGCGCTAGCATTTAAACGGTTATATCTCAAACGCGTCAAAAGCACCGTGCGTAAGCATTTTCAGGGTTATTCACAGTCAAGTGAATCACCCCAATTGTGAACGTTCGTACCGAGACGTGTTTCACATTATAAAAGTAATGTTTAACACTTTCGTGTACATTTTCGATTCCGCCCGGAATCTATAGAGTACCTCGCACAAAAGTTTGTGGTAAATTGTTTTAAAGGACCGTTCGATTGTATTACACACACGGACACGTACATAAGTAACGATCCGTCGATCCACACCGTTTAACGGACATGTGTTGGTATTATAATAAAAAACTGTATGAACAACGCACACACCAGCAGCACACACGACGCTCACTACAATTCTTCAAAAACACCAAACACTTTGAAAACTCTCGCACGACGATATAAGCGCGTGCGCCGCGCGCGCGCCCGATGCCTTTGACTCTGATAAACGAATCTCATCGTCAAACGCCTCGCCGCCGCGCGCCGCGCGCCGTCTCGTCGCACTACACTTATGCGACGTTCCAACGCCTAACCCTACGGCGCGCAGCGCGCCGCGGCGCGTCGCCATTCGCAGGGTTAATCAGAGTAAAAGGAAAAAAAAAAAAAATTTTTTTTTGAAGTTTGGCAAATTTTTCGGTTGAAATTGGCGAGCGGGTGAGGGTTAATCGAGCAGGGTCCCGAGGGAGAGGGGCAGGGGAAGAGGGGGGATGAGGAGGGAGTGGGGGCTTGTATTGGAACGGTTTTAGAATGTTACGGGGTTGATGTGTTTTTAAGGAGCGATCCGTCGTACAGGGGGTTGAGCTGGATTTTGACGGGATTTCGGGATTAGAGTTATGTAATTATATTTTTTTTTCTGCTCACATCGTTACAATCTATTCAGTACTTCGTACATACAGGCGGTGTACGGGGCAAGGATGGGGTGGAGGCGGGGGTTGCAGGGGTGCAGGGGGTGACGGGGAGGGGGCAGCGGTTGACGTCATTTGATATTATGACGTATCAAATGATAAGTATGAATATATTATTACGTGTGAACAAATATCACCCCAATTCCAATGGGGAAAAAAAAAGAAATGTACATTATACACATACTTACCTACCTACAGTGAACGTGTCAAATCGCAAGAAAAAAAGCAAAAAAAAAAAAAATTGCTGACAACGTAAGAGGCGGCCAAGTATTTGCAACTAATATTAGAACGATTAAATATTTTGGCGACAATTACATCCTCGAACGATCAAAAAAAAAAGTGTTAAGGTAGCGAATAAATTACACAAGTCAGTTAAAAATTGTTTAGGTTTAGGTTAGGTTCGATTAGGTTACATTTAGTGAGGTTAGGTTTAAGGTTAGGTTAGGTTAGGTTAGGTTAGGTTAGGTTAGGTTACGTTACGTTAGGTTACGTTAGGTTAGGTTAGGTTAGCTTAGCTTTGAGGTTAGGTTAGGTTAGGTTAGGTTAGGTTAGGTTAGGTTAGGTTAGGTTAGGTTAGGTTAGGTTAGGTTAGGTTAGGTTAGGTTAGGTTTGGTTAGGTTAGGTTAGGTTAGGTTAGGTTAGGTTAGGTTAGAGGTTAGGTCAGGTTAGGTTAGGTCAGGTTAGGTTAGGTTAGGTTAGGTTAGGTTAGGTTAGGTTAGGTTTGGTTAGGTTAGGTTAGGTTAGGTTAGGTTAGGTTAGGTTGGGTTAGTAAACAAGTTCATATATTATTTATTTTTCATACAAAAACCATTCCAAATAGAATCTGATGCCCATTTTCAATTTCTTATCCATCAAATTCAGTTACCAAAAGTAAAACTGAATTTATGGGCAAAAAACAAGTTTTCATAAATTTTCGTTTGGCAGAAGAAAATAATAAACATTTGTGAAAACAGCTTTCCAGTTAGCAAATTCGTTTTAGCATAACATACTCTTATAAGCTAAGTTGACGGAGCCCTGCTTCGCAGGGCTCCTATTTTTGGGTGCAGGGTCACAAGGGAACCTAACATAACCTAATAAGTTGCTTAGTATAAATTTGATCTAACAACAAATATAAAAAAAAGTTGACACAGTAAAACATACATGAAATATAATTAAAAATGTACCTATGTTTGGAGTCACCGGTGGGTCAGTCGGCGTTCAAAGGGTTAACCCAAAATAAAAACATTATACGTATTTAGCAATTTTTAAGCAATAAGCGCGCATGCAGGAGTGTTACATTTGGCGTATTATTTATTTATTTTAAAACTTCATATACACAATGCGTATACAAGGTGGACTTAATGCCTTAGGCATTTTCCGCCAGTCTACCTTAGGGTAGTGCAGAGATTAAAGGTAGGTGTATTATATATAATATATAATATTTTTATGAATGATTAAACGTCAATGTCAACATACATTGACAGAACACACTTCACACGGTAGGTATATAGGTACAGGTCTACCTACCTGTTTACGTTCACTTACTGTGTCTGGGGTACTTGGATGGTTCACTATCCACGGCCCACCCCAGCCCACTATTAGTACTATGACTGTGTAGTGTAGTGCTTGTTGCTTGTTGTACACTTAGCTTGCGGTGCGGTGGTGCGGTGGTGCGGTGGTGCGGTGGTGCGGTGCCGCGACGCGCGCATCGCGCACGTTGGTGTGGTCGTGTAGTGTAGTGTTGTGTCGTCCTGTGGTGTGTTGGTGTGTATATGTGTATGTACCGACACCAGACGCACAAGCAGATGCAGCCCATACTAACTAGCTACAGAATAGCAACAGTACAAGCTTATACAAGCGAACACCGCCCATAGTAACTAGCTACAAGTAATACAGTCATTCTCTCTATACAAACCGACACCCCCAAGTAGTTTATAGGCACACATACAAGCCAACACCGCCCTTAGTAACTAACTAATATGCGTCAAAATCCCTTAGTAACTTGAAGCGACGCCCAAGCAGATGCAGACGGTTCTTCAAAAGCACTATATATGATACTCCAAAAAGCAAGCAAATATCAATTACAAGCCATCTCCAGTACAAACTTGCTACTGATTCCACCGCCTCCTAGTAACTTATAGGCAGACGCCCAAGCAAATTCAATGTTCTCTTACTACAAACAATAATAAAAGACACTTCCTATGCAAACCAACATCTCCCTTAGTAACTAGCAATGATGTATGAAAATAGCACCATTTCTAGTACAAACCAACACCTTCCTTAGTAACTTATACACAGCGACGCCCAAGCAGATGCAGTGAAGCAAACACCTATATATGAGAAACTAACAGACATTCTCTCTATAATACAGTAATTCAAAGCAATTCTAAGACACTTCCATACCCTCTAGTAACTTATACAAGGCGACGCTCAAGCAGATGCAATATTCTCTTAGTACAAACTGTAATAAAAGACACTTCCTATACAATCCAATATCCCTCTTAGTAAATAGCAATTATATATCAAAATAGCAAGCATTCTCTCCAAAATTAGCCATTTGTACTACAAACCTACGACTGATTACAAACGCTTCCAAGTAACTAAGTACTGGCGGCGGCGCCCAAGCAGATGCACACCTGCGAACAGAATATGTTTCAAAACTAACACTATATAAGAATTGTGAGCCCGTCACAATGCTCCTAGGTCCATTCAGTCATTAGCGACTTTCTTGCACAATTATAACAAAGGAACAATGGCGACATTGCGTCGACCGGCTCCTACACCTGAACATTTTTCATACATAATAGAAACTCTTTTGATTGTTTTATACTTTTTCAAGTAGGAACATCTGACCGACTACATTATCTAAACTCTTTGGAGCTATACCGACCAAACTTTTTAGACACAATAAAACCTACTTTTTCTGTCTTATTGAAGTATCATACTTCTTGTTGGAAGCATTTTTAACCTATATGAATTATGTATTTTTTCTCTCTTTTTAGCAAATTAGATGTGTAAAATTATTAAAAATCCAAGTTTTATGAAAACAGTAAGGGTTACTTTTGCTTATATTGACGATATATCATCATTTTATTTGAATATTTATAAACTTTTTTTTTACTTTTCCTTATATATGTGAGTATTTGACGCCAAGTCATATCAGTATATTGTTCCCGCGCGGCGCCCAAGCAGCTCTGTAACAATGAAACAAATATGTGTGAAATCAGTATATGGCACGTTTTTTGATCTCAATAAAAATTACTTGGTCTGTTTTATTGAATACCTGTGATTTTTTCTTGTTACTATGGCACTTGTATAATCATTGATTTCTTACTGTATGTAACAAACTGGCGCTGGATTCAATCAGTATATGAGTCCCGACCGGCGCCCGAACGTACCTGAAATAATGACATAAATATTAGTAAAGTTTGCAGTATGCACGTTTTCTGAACATAATAAAAATTACTAGGAGTGTTTTATTTGGCTTTTATATGATTTAGCTGACATAATAAGATTTCTAAAATGACTGTTGTTTTTTCTTTTATAGATGAATTACTCGGGGATGACATGTGGATGTTTGGGGAATGTTTTTGCTGAAATCAGTAAATTACACCTATGTATCACCAGCCAGCGGCATGTCGGCGTGTAGGGATCACGAATAAAATTTGACAGGTACTTTATATTGAAATTTTTTTTTTACTCTTTTTTTAATTTTTTTTTTTTTATTTTGTCGAGCGAATATCTCTTGGTAGGTGCAAAAATTTCGTGATTTTTCATCGTGGCGTCGATCTAATTATTTTTATTTTCTTTATTTAATTTCTGTGCCATACCTATTTATTTTGTTCGCGCGAATTTGTCTTGGTAGGCGCAAAAAATATCGAACTCTATTTTTCTTTTTTAAAATCTTTTTTTTTTTGTAACAAAATCTCAGTTGCCGTTGGTGGTAATATATTTAGGTGCAAAAAATATTGTGACTTTGGAATTGTGTCGTTGTGTTTAAGAACGTATGTACCTATATTGTATGTGTAACTGACTTTTTATATTGTGTGTGTCGTAAATAAGTACCTATAATAAGTATCATGTATTAGGTGAAATACAGTTACATATGGCTCAGAAATAGTACTAAAGTTTGTGTTAAGAGTTGTACAATGTGTTGATATTATTTGGTAAAGATGACTTATAATCATATTTATTACAAGCTTGTACGTATTAACGGGTCAAGATGCAGGTATGATGTGTGTAAATTTTTCGTCTATATTGACGATGTGATGTGTTTATTCTCAAGTGGTTGATTTTCTTTCATAGTGGATTTTTCCAAGTCCCAGGGTAGTATAAAGTTGTAACAGCGGCTAACGAGCGTAGTTCGTGTATTAATTTCAGCGCGTAAGACAGTAGTTGTTCGTGTATTAATTTCTGTCAAACGAAACTTGGACAGTTTTAACAGAGTACGATCGCGCGTAGTTCGTGTATTAACGACGAAGCAAAAGTATATCCCGTGTGTGCACAACAAGCACAACATATAAAGTACACCAAGTGTACAATATATATATGCACGCGATATTATTATATCATCGTCCTCGGACGAATCACCTGGCGTAGGGCTGAGTCTCAACAGATCGCAGCACGACGCTGCTCTACCGAGCACAACACCCCGCCAGGAACGGAAGTCGTCTACAGACTATTCCGAGCCCCGACATCGAACTGAGGTAGATTCGGACCTTCAGAGCCGTGATGCACGCGTTAAACGGACAGCATCGATCTCTGCGATCCAAATGGGCTTCGACGTCGCACCTCACGGAGTGAAGCGCGACTAGTAAAGTCACATTGTTTAGAGCCTCCCGACTCTCGGGGCTCCACAGTGAGCATATCCTTGCCGGATTCGGCTAGGCTGGCTTCGGCCTTAGAGGCGTTCAGGCATAATCCCGCGGATGGTAGCTTCGCACCACCGGCCGCTCGGCCGAGTGCATGAACCAAATGTCCGAAACTGCGGTTCCTCTCGTACTGAGCAGTATTACTATCGCAACGACAAGCCATCAGTAGGGTAAAACTAACCTGTCTCACGACGGTCTAAACCCAGCTCACGTTCCCTTTTGATGGGTGAACAATCCAACGCTTGGCGAATTTTGCTTCGCAATGATAGGAAGAGCCGACATCGAAGGATCAAAAAGCAACGTCGCTATGAACGCTTGGCTGCCACAAGCCAGTTATCCCTGTGGTAACTTTTCTGGCACCTCTTGCTAAAAACTCTTTATACTAAAGGATCGATAGGCCGTGCTTTCGCAGTCCCTATGCGTACTGAACATCTGGATCAAGCCAGCTTTTGCCCTTTTGCTCCACGCGAGGTTTCTGTCCTCGCTGAGCTGGCCTTAGGACACCTGCGTTATTCTTTGACAGATGTACCGCCCCAGTCAAACTACCCGCCTGGCAGTGTCCTCGAACCGGATCACGCGGGAGTTGTACGGCAACGAGCGTTTCCGCCACGTCACCACTCTGCACGCTTGGAACGAAACACCGTGCGCTCGCCGATATTATCGACCGCGCACCGCTTCCGCCCAACCGAGTAAGTAATGAAACAATGAAAGTAGTGGTTTTTCAGCGTCGACGGCGAACCGCCTCCCACTTATGCTACACCTCTCATGTCTCCTTACAATGCCAGACTAGAGTCAAGCTCAACAGGGTCTTCTTTCCCCGCTGATTCTCCCAAGCCCGTTCCCTTGGCTGTGGTTTCGCTAGATAGTAGATAGGGACACGTTCCCACCTCCACCTCATGGTCCCACCACCCATCTGGGTATATGGACCGAATCTTGGGAGAGGCGCACGGTACTTGCTGTATGCTCTTTCCCGCGCGCCCTTTGTAAACTCCCTACAAATTATATGTGTCCCTGAGCCACTCTCCCCATTCAGGGGCGGCTGTACTACTGTAGTACGCTAGGCGCTGCACTTCTCACAGCCGACGTCACGTTCACGGCTTCGTCGCCGGCCCGGGTCCGTTCCTCTTTTTCTATGTCTGCTCTCTTCGTGTGCCATTTGTGGGCGAAGTCTCTAAACCGCCGGAAGTTCGCCTCAGAGCTCACAAGCTCAGCGTAAAAAGGGGGCCCGACCGCTGGGACAGTGATCCCATCCATCATCTCGGTCCTATAGTCGTCGTACAGGGGGCATCGCCACAACACATGATCCAGGCTTTCCTCCTCTTCTCCGCAATAGCACACACTAACCTCGCACAACCTCATCTCGCACAACCGTTTTCTAAAGCACCCATGTCCAGTCAGAAGCTGCGAGACTTGATAGTCCGGCTCGACCCAAGTGTACTTGAGCCGAGCCGCCACGTCCGGGAAAAACCGAAAGAGCTCCCTACCCTTCGCCTCACCTTCCCATCTCTGTTGCCAAAAGGCAACAGTCTCCTCCGAAATTTGTCTGCTTGCGTTTCTAAACTCCTCCTTGGGTAGGTGTCGGATATCGTCAATCCTGCCCGCACGGCTGACCTCGAGGTCGGCTGGCAGAACACCCGCCAGGACGGGCAGGGCCGCTGTGCTGCAAGACCTATAGGCCTTGGTCAGCAGAATGAGCGCGGGTCTCTGTGTCCTCAACAACGCGCTTCT
>CALYKY020000075.1:22500-27500 GCA_944739405.2 Euclidia mi
ATTCTATTATTCCATGCACGAAATATTCAAGCAGCATTTTGAGCCCGCTTTGAGCACTCTAATTTGTTCAAAGTAAAATTGTCGGCCCACCTCGACACTCACTGAAGAGCACCGCGATAGGATTTTGATATTGAACCGGCGTATTACCGCCGGCTCACCGACGATATGCTCCGCAAACGTGTCAGTATCACCGCGGATGCGGTGCACCGACAGCGCGGCGCACAAATGCAACTACGAGCTTTTTAACCGCAACAATTTTAGTATACGCTATTGGAGCTGGAATTACCGCGGCTGCTGGCACCAGACTTGCCCTCCAATTGTTCCTCGTTAAAATATTTAAAGTGTACTCATTCCGATTACGAGGCCTCGTAAGAGTCCCGTATCGTTATTTTTCGTCACTACCTCCCCGTGCCGGGAGTGGGTAATTTGCGCGCCTGCTGCCTTCCTTGGATGTGGTAGCCGTTTCTCAGGCTCCCTCTCCGGAATCGAACCCTGATTCCCCGTTACCCGTGACAACCATGGTAGTCGCAGAAACTACCATCGAAAGTTGATAAGGCAGACATTTGAAAGATGCGTCGCCGGTACTGGACCATGCGATCGGCAAAAGTTATCCAGATTCATCAAAAGTAACGACTTCAGACGCGAGGCCCTCCGTCGATTGGTTTTGATCTAATAAAAGCACTCATCCCATCACTGGTCAGAGTTCTGATTGCATGTATTAGCTCTAGAATTACCACAGTTATCCAAGTAACTGAGTAAGATCTAAGGAACCAAAACTGATATATTGAGCCATTCGCGGTATCGCCTTAATACGGCTTGCACTGAGACATGCATGGCTTAATCTTTGAGACAAGCATATAACTACTGGCAGGATCAACCAGGGAGCTATCATAGTTGATATACGCGCACACATGTGTGTTGTGTAGTTACACACGCGACACACGCGCGCACATATAACAAAACCCCGCGCGTCAACCTTTCGGTCGTCGCTAACGGGCGAGCTCGTGAAGAGTCGTTTTTTGGTCGCGAACGCGCTAGCATTTAAACGGTTATATCTCAAACGCGTCAAAAGCACCGTGCGTAAGCATTTTCAGGGTTATTCACAGTCAAGTGAATCACCCCAATTGTGAACGTTCGTACCGAGACGTGTTTCACATTATAAAAGTAATGTTTAACACTTTCGTGTACATTTTCGATTCCGCCCGGAATCTATAGAGTACCTCGCACAAAAGTTTGTGGTAAATTGTTTTAAAGGACCGTTCGATTGTATTACACACACGGACACGTACATAAGTAACGATCCGTCGATCCACACCGTTTAACGGACATGTGTTGGTATTATAATAAAAAACTGTATGAACAACGCACACACCAGCAGCACACACGACGCTCACTACAATTCTTCAAAAACACCAAACACTTTGAAAACTCTCGCACGACGATATAAGCGCGTGCGCCGCGCGCGCGCCCGATGCCTTTGACTCTGATAAACGAATCTCATCGTCAAACGCCTCGCCGCCGCGCGCCGCGCGCCGTCTCGTCGCACTACACTTATGCGACGTTCCAACGCCTAACCCTACGGCGCGCAGCGCGCCGCGGCGCGTCGCCATTCGCAGGGTTAATCAGAGTAAAAGGAAAAAAAAAAAAAATTTTTTTTTGAAGTTTGGCAAATTTTTCGGTTGAAATTGGCGAGCGGGTGAGGGTTAATCGAGCAGGGTCCCGAGGGAGAGGGGCAGGGGAAGAGGGGGGATGAGGAGGGAGTGGGGGCTTGTATTGGAACGGTTTTAGAATGTTACGGGGTTGATGTGTTTTTAAGGAGCGATCCGTCGTACAGGGGGTTGAGCTGGATTTTGACGGGATTTCGGGATTAGAGTTATGTAATTATATTTTTTTTTCTGCTCACATCGTTACAATCTATTCAGTACTTCGTACATACAGGCGGTGTACGGGGCAAGGATGGGGTGGAGGCGGGGGTTGCAGGGGTGCAGGGGGTGACGGGGAGGGGGCAGCGGTTGACGTCATTTGATATTATGACGTATCAAATGATAAGTATGAATATATTATTACGTGTGAACAAATATCACCCCAATTCCAATGGGGAAAAAAAAAGAAATGTACATTATACACATACTTACCTACCTACAGTGAACGTGTCAAATCGCAAGAAAAAAAGCAAAAAAAAAAAAAATTGCTGACAACGTAAGAGGCGGCCAAGTATTTGCAACTAATATTAGAACGATTAAATATTTTGGCGACAATTACATCCTCGAACGATCAAAAAAAAAAGTGTTAAGGTAGCGAATAAATTACACAAGTCAGTTAAAAATTGTTTAGGTTTAGGTTAGGTTCGATTAGGTTACATTTAGTGAGGTTAGGTTTAAGGTTAGGTTAGGTTAGGTTAGGTTAGGTTAGGTTAGGTTACGTTACGTTAGGTTACGTTAGGTTAGGTTAGGTTAGCTTAGCTTTGAGGTTAGGTTAGGTTAGGTTAGGTTAGGTTAGGTTAGGTTAGGTTAGGTTAGGTTAGGTTAGGTTAGGTTAGGTTAGGTTAGGTTAGGTTTGGTTAGGTTAGGTTAGGTTAGGTTAGGTTAGGTTAGGTTAGAGGTTAGGTCAGGTTAGGTTAGGTCAGGTTAGGTTAGGTTAGGTTAGGTTAGGTTAGGTTAGGTTAGGTTTGGTTAGGTTAGGTTAGGTTAGGTTAGGTTAGGTTAGGTTGGGTTAGTAAACAAGTTCATATATTATTTATTTTTCATACAAAAACCATTCCAAATAGAATCTGATGCCCATTTTCAATTTCTTATCCATCAAATTCAGTTACCAAAAGTAAAACTGAATTTATGGGCAAAAAACAAGTTTTCATAAATTTTCGTTTGGCAGAAGAAAATAATAAACATTTGTGAAAACAGCTTTCCAGTTAGCAAATTCGTTTTAGCATAACATACTCTTATAAGCTAAGTTGACGGAGCCCTGCTTCGCAGGGCTCCTATTTTTGGGTGCAGGGTCACAAGGGAACCTAACATAACCTAATAAGTTGCTTAGTATAAATTTGATCTAACAACAAATATAAAAAAAAGTTGACACAGTAAAACATACATGAAATATAATTAAAAATGTACCTATGTTTGGAGTCACCGGTGGGTCAGTCGGCGTTCAAAGGGTTAACCCAAAATAAAAACATTATACGTATTTAGCAATTTTTAAGCAATAAGCGCGCATGCAGGAGTGTTACATTTGGCGTATTATTTATTTATTTTAAAACTTCATATACACAATGCGTATACAAGGTGGACTTAATGCCTTAGGCATTTTCCGCCAGTCTACCTTAGGGTAGTGCAGAGATTAAAGGTAGGTGTATTATATATAATATATAATATTTTTATGAATGATTAAACGTCAATGTCAACATACATTGACAGAACACACTTCACACGGTAGGTATATAGGTACAGGTCTACCTACCTGTTTACGTTCACTTACTGTGTCTGGGGTACTTGGATGGTTCACTATCCACGGCCCACCCCAGCCCACTATTAGTACTATGACTGTGTAGTGTAGTGCTTGTTGCTTGTTGTACACTTAGCTTGCGGTGCGGTGGTGCGGTGGTGCGGTGGTGCGGTGGTGCGGTGCCGCGACGCGCGCATCGCGCACGTTGGTGTGGTCGTGTAGTGTAGTGTTGTGTCGTCCTGTGGTGTGTTGGTGTGTATATGTGTATGTACCGACACCAGACGCACAAGCAGATGCAGCCCATACTAACTAGCTACAGAATAGCAACAGTACAAGCTTATACAAGCGAACACCGCCCATAGTAACTAGCTACAAGTAATACAGTCATTCTCTCTATACAAACCGACACCCCCAAGTAGTTTATAGGCACACATACAAGCCAACACCGCCCTTAGTAACTAACTAATATGCGTCAAAATCCCTTAGTAACTTGAAGCGACGCCCAAGCAGATGCAGACGGTTCTTCAAAAGCACTATATATGATACTCCAAAAAGCAAGCAAATATCAATTACAAGCCATCTCCAGTACAAACTTGCTACTGATTCCACCGCCTCCTAGTAACTTATAGGCAGACGCCCAAGCAAATTCAATGTTCTCTTACTACAAACAATAATAAAAGACACTTCCTATGCAAACCAACATCTCCCTTAGTAACTAGCAATGATGTATGAAAATAGCACCATTTCTAGTACAAACCAACACCTTCCTTAGTAACTTATACACAGCGACGCCCAAGCAGATGCAGTGAAGCAAACACCTATATATGAGAAACTAACAGACATTCTCTCTATAATACAGTAATTCAAAGCAATTCTAAGACACTTCCATACCCTCTAGTAACTTATACAAGGCGACGCTCAAGCAGATGCAATATTCTCTTAGTACAAACTGTAATAAAAGACACTTCCTATACAATCCAATATCCCTCTTAGTAAATAGCAATTATATATCAAAATAGCAAGCATTCTCTCCAAAATTAGCCATTTGTACTACAAACCTACGACTGATTACAAACGCTTCCAAGTAACTAAGTACTGGCGGCGGCGCCCAAGCAGATGCACACCTGCGAACAGAATATGTTTCAAAACTAACACTATATAAGAATTGTGAGCCCGTCACAATGCTCCTAGGTCCATTCAGTCATTAGCGACTTTCTTGCACAATTATAACAAAGGAACAATGGCGACATTGCGTCGACCGGCTCCTACACCTGAACATTTTTCATACATAATAGAAACTCTTTTGATTGTTTTATACTTTTTCAAGTAGGAACATCTGACCGACTACATTATCTAAACTCTTTGGAGCTATACCGACCAAACTTTTTAGACACAATAAAACCTACTTTTTCTGTCTTATTGAAGTATCATACTTCTTGTTGGAAGCATTTTTAACCTATATGAATTATGTATTTTTTCTCTCTTTTTAGCAAATTAGATGTGTAAAATTATTAAAAATCCAAGTTTTATGAAAACAGTAAGGGTTACTTTTGCTTATATTG
>CALYKY020000075.1:35000-40000 GCA_944739405.2 Euclidia mi
GTCTCGTTCGTTACCGGAATTAACCAGACAAATCGCTCCACCAACTAAGAACGGCCATGCACCACCACCCACCGAATCAAGAAAGAGCTGTTAATCTGTCAATCCTTCCGGTGTCCGGGCCTGGTGAGATTTCCCGTGTTGAGTCAAATTAAGCCGCAGGCTCCACTCCTGGTGGTGCCCTTCCGTCAATTCCTTTAAGTTTCAGCTTTGCAACCATACTCCCCCCGGAGTCCAAAATCTTTGGTTTCCCGGAAGCTGCCCGCCGAGCCATTGTAGTAACGTCGGCGGATCGCTAGATGACATATTTACGGTTAGAACTAGGGCGGTATCTAATCGCCTTCGAACCTCTAACTTTCGTTCTTGATTGATGAAAACACCTTTGGCAAATGCTTTCGCTGATGTTCGTCTTGCGACGATCCAAGAATTTCACCTCTAACGTCGCAATACGAATGCCCCCAGTTATCCCTATTAATCATTACCTCGGAGTTCTGAAAACCAACAAAATAGAACCGAGATCATATTCTATTATTCCATGCACGAAATATTCAAGCAGCATTTTGAGCCCGCTTTGAGCACTCTAATTTGTTCAAAGTAAAATTGTCGGCCCACCTCGACACTCACTGAAGAGCACCGCGATAGGATTTTGATATTGAACCGGCGTATTACCGCCGGCTCACCGACGATATGCTCCGCAAACGTGTCAGTATCACCGCGGATGCGGTGCACCGACAGCGCGGCGCACAAATGCAACTACGAGCTTTTTAACCGCAACAATTTTAGTATACGCTATTGGAGCTGGAATTACCGCGGCTGCTGGCACCAGACTTGCCCTCCAATTGTTCCTCGTTAAAATATTTAAAGTGTACTCATTCCGATTACGAGGCCTCGTAAGAGTCCCGTATCGTTATTTTTCGTCACTACCTCCCCGTGCCGGGAGTGGGTAATTTGCGCGCCTGCTGCCTTCCTTGGATGTGGTAGCCGTTTCTCAGGCTCCCTCTCCGGAATCGAACCCTGATTCCCCGTTACCCGTGACAACCATGGTAGTCGCAGAAACTACCATCGAAAGTTGATAAGGCAGACATTTGAAAGATGCGTCGCCGGTACTGGACCATGCGATCGGCAAAAGTTATCCAGATTCATCAAAAGTAACGACTTCAGACGCGAGGCCCTCCGTCGATTGGTTTTGATCTAATAAAAGCACTCATCCCATCACTGGTCAGAGTTCTGATTGCATGTATTAGCTCTAGAATTACCACAGTTATCCAAGTAACTGAGTAAGATCTAAGGAACCAAAACTGATATATTGAGCCATTCGCGGTATCGCCTTAATACGGCTTGCACTGAGACATGCATGGCTTAATCTTTGAGACAAGCATATAACTACTGGCAGGATCAACCAGGGAGCTATCATAGTTGATATACGCGCACACATGTGTGTTGTGTAGTTACACACGCGACACACGCGCGCACATATAACAAAACCCCGCGCGTCAACCTTTCGGTCGTCGCTAACGGGCGAGCTCGTGAAGAGTCGTTTTTTGGTCGCGAACGCGCTAGCATTTAAACGGTTATATCTCAAACGCGTCAAAAGCACCGTGCGTAAGCATTTTCAGGGTTATTCACAGTCAAGTGAATCACCCCAATTGTGAACGTTCGTACCGAGACGTGTTTCACATTATAAAAGTAATGTTTAACACTTTCGTGTACATTTTCGATTCCGCCCGGAATCTATAGAGTACCTCGCACAAAAGTTTGTGGTAAATTGTTTTAAAGGACCGTTCGATTGTATTACACACACGGACACGTACATAAGTAACGATCCGTCGATCCACACCGTTTAACGGACATGTGTTGGTATTATAATAAAAAACTGTATGAACAACGCACACACCAGCAGCACACACGACGCTCACTACAATTCTTCAAAAACACCAAACACTTTGAAAACTCTCGCACGACGATATAAGCGCGTGCGCCGCGCGCGCGCCCGATGCCTTTGACTCTGATAAACGAATCTCATCGTCAAACGCCTCGCCGCCGCGCGCCGCGCGCCGTCTCGTCGCACTACACTTATGCGACGTTCCAACGCCTAACCCTACGGCGCGCAGCGCGCCGCGGCGCGTCGCCATTCGCAGGGTTAATCAGAGTAAAAGGAAAAAAAAAAAAAATTTTTTTTTGAAGTTTGGCAAATTTTTCGGTTGAAATTGGCGAGCGGGTGAGGGTTAATCGAGCAGGGTCCCGAGGGAGAGGGGCAGGGGAAGAGGGGGGATGAGGAGGGAGTGGGGGCTTGTATTGGAACGGTTTTAGAATGTTACGGGGTTGATGTGTTTTTAAGGAGCGATCCGTCGTACAGGGGGTTGAGCTGGATTTTGACGGGATTTCGGGATTAGAGTTATGTAATTATATTTTTTTTTCTGCTCACATCGTTACAATCTATTCAGTACTTCGTACATACAGGCGGTGTACGGGGCAAGGATGGGGTGGAGGCGGGGGTTGCAGGGGTGCAGGGGGTGACGGGGAGGGGGCAGCGGTTGACGTCATTTGATATTATGACGTATCAAATGATAAGTATGAATATATTATTACGTGTGAACAAATATCACCCCAATTCCAATGGGGAAAAAAAAAGAAATGTACATTATACACATACTTACCTACCTACAGTGAACGTGTCAAATCGCAAGAAAAAAAGCAAAAAAAAAAAAAATTGCTGACAACGTAAGAGGCGGCCAAGTATTTGCAACTAATATTAGAACGATTAAATATTTTGGCGACAATTACATCCTCGAACGATCAAAAAAAAAAGTGTTAAGGTAGCGAATAAATTACACAAGTCAGTTAAAAATTGTTTAGGTTTAGGTTAGGTTCGATTAGGTTACATTTAGTGAGGTTAGGTTTAAGGTTAGGTTAGGTTAGGTTAGGTTAGGTTAGGTTAGGTTACGTTACGTTAGGTTACGTTAGGTTAGGTTAGGTTAGCTTAGCTTTGAGGTTAGGTTAGGTTAGGTTAGGTTAGGTTAGGTTAGGTTAGGTTAGGTTAGGTTAGGTTAGGTTAGGTTAGGTTAGGTTAGGTTAGGTTTGGTTAGGTTAGGTTAGGTTAGGTTAGGTTAGGTTAGGTTAGAGGTTAGGTCAGGTTAGGTTAGGTCAGGTTAGGTTAGGTTAGGTTAGGTTAGGTTAGGTTAGGTTAGGTTTGGTTAGGTTAGGTTAGGTTAGGTTAGGTTAGGTTAGGTTGGGTTAGTAAACAAGTTCATATATTATTTATTTTTCATACAAAAACCATTCCAAATAGAATCTGATGCCCATTTTCAATTTCTTATCCATCAAATTCAGTTACCAAAAGTAAAACTGAATTTATGGGCAAAAAACAAGTTTTCATAAATTTTCGTTTGGCAGAAGAAAATAATAAACATTTGTGAAAACAGCTTTCCAGTTAGCAAATTCGTTTTAGCATAACATACTCTTATAAGCTAAGTTGACGGAGCCCTGCTTCGCAGGGCTCCTATTTTTGGGTGCAGGGTCACAAGGGAACCTAACATAACCTAATAAGTTGCTTAGTATAAATTTGATCTAACAACAAATATAAAAAAAAGTTGACACAGTAAAACATACATGAAATATAATTAAAAATGTACCTATGTTTGGAGTCACCGGTGGGTCAGTCGGCGTTCAAAGGGTTAACCCAAAATAAAAACATTATACGTATTTAGCAATTTTTAAGCAATAAGCGCGCATGCAGGAGTGTTACATTTGGCGTATTATTTATTTATTTTAAAACTTCATATACACAATGCGTATACAAGGTGGACTTAATGCCTTAGGCATTTTCCGCCAGTCTACCTTAGGGTAGTGCAGAGATTAAAGGTAGGTGTATTATATATAATATATAATATTTTTATGAATGATTAAACGTCAATGTCAACATACATTGACAGAACACACTTCACACGGTAGGTATATAGGTACAGGTCTACCTACCTGTTTACGTTCACTTACTGTGTCTGGGGTACTTGGATGGTTCACTATCCACGGCCCACCCCAGCCCACTATTAGTACTATGACTGTGTAGTGTAGTGCTTGTTGCTTGTTGTACACTTAGCTTGCGGTGCGGTGGTGCGGTGGTGCGGTGGTGCGGTGGTGCGGTGCCGCGACGCGCGCATCGCGCACGTTGGTGTGGTCGTGTAGTGTAGTGTTGTGTCGTCCTGTGGTGTGTTGGTGTGTATATGTGTATGTACCGACACCAGACGCACAAGCAGATGCAGCCCATACTAACTAGCTACAGAATAGCAACAGTACAAGCTTATACAAGCG
Source organism: Euclidia mi (assembly GCA_944739405.2). Classification (NCBI taxonomy): domain Eukaryota; kingdom Metazoa; phylum Arthropoda; class Insecta; order Lepidoptera; family Erebidae; genus Euclidia; species Euclidia mi. The sequence goes on from CALYKY020000075.1 coordinate 39,306, forward strand.
AACACCGCCCATAGTAACTAGCTACAAGTAATACAGTCATTCTCTCTATACAAACCGACACCCCCAAGTAGTTTATAGGCACACATACAAGCCAACACCGCCCTTAGTAACTAACTAATATGCGTCAAAATCCCTTAGTAACTTGAAGCGACGCCCAAGCAGATGCAGACGGTTCTTCAAAAGCACTATATATGATACTCCAAAAAGCAAGCAAATATCAATTACAAGCCATCTCCAGTACAAACTTGCTACTGATTCCACCGCCTCCTAGTAACTTATAGGCAGACGCCCAAGCAAATTCAATGTTCTCTTACTACAAACAATAATAAAAGACACTTCCTATGCAAACCAACATCTCCCTTAGTAACTAGCAATGATGTATGAAAATAGCACCATTTCTAGTACAAACCAACACCTTCCTTAGTAACTTATACACAGCGACGCCCAAGCAGATGCAGTGAAGCAAACACCTATATATGAGAAACTAACAGACATTCTCTCTATAATACAGTAATTCAAAGCAATTCTAAGACACTTCCATACCCTCTAGTAACTTATACAAGGCGACGCTCAAGCAGATGCAATATTCTCTTAGTACAAACTGTAATAAAAGACACTTCCTATACAATCCAATATCCCTCTTAGTAAATAGCAATTATATATCAAAATAGCAAGCATTCTCTCCAAAATTAGCC